>OY804603.1:3168883-3409210 GCA_963680895.1 Fragum sueziense
TTCATTTTTAATTGACAACCATTTCACCATCTGCAGAAGCTTTTGAAGTGGATCACCCTTAATTATTGTTGTATGGGAAATGGTTAAATTAGAAACTGCGTTTGCTCAGATCAGTGTGATGGTAGCTAGGAAGACATTATTAGGTGTACCAGTCCTGAAATACATCTTTTTTTGCATGCTTTAACCCTTTCCCAAACTGCAACATTTAAGGGTGGTCCAGTTAGAAAGCTACTAAAGACGACAAAATGGATGTTGTTAAAGATAGGATTTGTGTAAAATATGGCACAGAAAATATTGAGGCAAAAGGAGAAACTGCTGGTTATCAGCAGTTTCTTCTTTTGTCTTAATGTTTTCCCAATCAATTTCTATTGGGGATGTCAAAAGCAGGTCTTGTTTGGGAGAGGATTCAGTTTGTAGATATTGTTGCTTTTCTTCAAAGACTTGTAAAGACAAATATGATAACTTTATACGTAACAAGCTTATACATGTAGTTACAAGATTTTTGTCTACATTACAAAGGATAAGCAACAGAATGACTCAACCCTTTCCCAAACAAGAAGTGACTTTGACGTCTCCAATTAAAAAGGCTTAGGAAAACATTGAAACAAAAGAAGAAACTGCTGATAACCAGCAGTTTCTCCTTTTGTCTCAATATTTTCTTAGTTGTATGGTACACAAGTTCATTTTTAATTGACAACTATTTCACCATCTGCAGAAGTGTTTGAAGTGGATCACCCTAAAATTCTGTCGTTTTGGAAAGGGTTAGATAAGAAACTGCATTTGCTCAGATCAATATGGTGATAGCTAGGGAGACATTATTAGGTGTACCAGTCCTGAAATACTTCTATTTTCGCATGCTTTAAAACTCCATTGAATCAAAATCGATGATAGTGTAGAATTTGACATTATGTTTCTTTAACCCTTTCCCAAACAAGACCTGATTTTGACGCCTCTAAGAAGATAGGTTCCAGAAACCATTGAGACAAAAGAAGAAAATGCTGGTCATCAGCATTTTCTTCTTTTGCCTCAATGTTTATCATTGCTATTTTGTACACATATACCATCTTTATCTCTATCCATTTTGTTGTCTGCAGCACCTTTTAAATTGGAAAACCCTAATTTTTTGTCATTTGGGAAAGGGTTAACAAAAGTTCAGATTATATGCTGATAGTGCACACCGGTAACTTAGAACCATAAATGAACTTATGTTAAATTAATAACAAAAAGAAGGTTTTCCTTTTCCCACAGTGTGCCCATGCTTCGCTAGGTGCAGCTGAAATAGCTTTCCAGAAGAACAGAGATGCGTTTTTCACATGGAAAGCATGTGGTCAACCTAAAGTTGTGGTTAAAGCAGATGATGAGCAAACATTGTAAGTTCGGGACCTTTTGCCTATATACCTTTTAACCTTTTCCAAAACAAGACTTAGTTTTGATATCCCTTACAGAATAAACTGAGGCACATAAACTTCAGACAAATTCTCTCTATCAGCATCTATTATAAATGTCCTCTACAGCAAATTTGAAATTGGAACAGTCCAAGTATTTTTATACCCCTGCAAAACGAATGTTTTAGGGGGTATACTGGAATCAACCTGTCTGTCTGTCTGTATGTCTGTCCGTGGACAAAATATTTCTCCAGAGCATATCTTCTAAACCATATATGCTACCAACATCAAACTTGGTACACTTATACATCTCATTGCGGGGAAGTGTCATATACAAGAATTGTTACTCTGCCACGCCCACTTTTTGAGTTATTGCCCTTTGTTGTTTGTAACCTTGAATTTTTGTCCGGGACATATCTTCTAAACCATAACTGCTAGCAAGTTCAAACTTGATATACATATACATCTCATTGTGGGAAAATGTCATGTACAAGAACCGTTACTCTGCCATGCCCACTTATTGAGTTATTGCCCATTGTTGTTTGTACCTTTACACTTTTGTCCGGACCATATCTTCTAAACCATAAGTGCTAGCAACTTTTTTAAACTTGTTACACTTATTGCCCTTTTTATACGCCCGTCGAAGACGGGACGTATTATGGGATCACCCGTGATGTCCGGCGTCCGGCGTCCGGGCGTCCGGCGGCGTCCACTTCTTTGTCCGGAGCATAACTCTGTCACCTTAAGTCCGATTGACTTTAAACTTGGCAGTTATATTCTTCTCATCATTACGGAGTGCAGTGCACAAGAACCATAACTCTACCTGGCTTATTTTTTGAGTTATTGCCCTTTGTTGTTTTTCAAACTTGAATCTTGTCCGGAGTATATCTCTAAAAGTATAATAGCTAGGATCATGAAACTTCATGGGTGTATAGATCTCACCAAGGGGGAGTGCAGTGCACAAGAACCATAACTCTACCTGGCTTATTTTTTGAGTTATTGCCCTTTGTTGTTTTTCATACTTGAATCTTGTCCGGAGTATATCTCTAAAAGTATAATAGCTAGGATCATGAAACTTCATGGGTGTATAGATCTCACAAAGGGGGAGTGCAGTGTACAAGAACCATAACTCTACCTGGCTTACTTTTTTAGTTATTGCCCTTTGTTGTTTTTCATACTTGAATCTTGTCCGGAGTATATCTCTAAAAGTATAATAGCTAGGATCATGAAACTTCATGGGTGTATAGATCTCACCAAGGGGGAGTGCAGTGCACAAGAACCATAACTCTACCTGGCTTATTTTTTGAGTTATTGCCCTTTGTTGTTTTTCATACTTGAATCTTGTCCGGAGTATATCTCTAAAATTATAATAGCTAGGATCATGAAACTTCATGGGTGTATAGATCTCACCAAGGGGGAGTGCAGTGCACAAGAACCATAACTCTACCTGGCTTATTTTTTGAGTTATTGCCCTTTGTTGTTTTTCATACTTGAATCTTGTCCGGAGTATATCTCTAAAAGTATAATAGCTAGGATCGTGAAACTTCATGGGTGTATAGATCTCACCAAGGGGGAGTGCAGTGCACAAGAACCATAACTCTACCTGGCTTATTCTTTGAGTTATTGCCCTTTGTTGTTTTTCATACTTGAATCTTGTCCGGAGTATATCTCTAAAAGTATTATAGCTAGGATCATGAAACTTCATGGGTGTATAGATCTCACTAAGGGAGAGTGCAGTGCACTAGAATTTTAACTCTACCTAGCCTATATTTTGAGTAATTGCCCTTTGTTGTTTTCATACTTGAATCGTCCAGGGCATATCTCGAAAAGTATAATAGCTAGGACCATGAAACTTTTACCAACCCGCTCCCCCTGTTGACATAAAGCAGTGTTACGGGCTTATCTTGTGACAGTTTGACACCTTGTTTGTAGTGAAAGCTTGTGCGGGGGTATCAAGTCACATCCTGTGACAGTTCTAGTTTTCATTTGGGAAAGGTTGAAATTAGTTACTTCAACAATAAACTACAGGTTTAAACTTTGTTAATGTAAGAAGACTGAAATTCTGTATTGATAAAAATAATCTCAAATTTAAAAAAAAACTGTAAGTTTACTTTTTTTAAATTAACCAATTTCAACATATTGATGCCTTTTGAATCCATACAATATAAAAGCTTTGGAAAACATTGTAGAAAATGGAGAAATTGCTTGTGACAGGCAATTTCTTCATTTACCACAATGTTTTCTTTTAAAAAAGACCAAAATTTATTAATTTGATTCTCTTAAAATTGTCACTGCAACATTTTCACATAATCGAGAGGAATTAAATTAGCTTCTAGCTTTCGTCCTTTTAGATCTATGTATTACGGATTTCATTATACCCCCCACAACAAAGTTATGGGGGTATACTGGATTCAGGTTGTCCGTCCGTCCGTCTGTCCGTCCGTCCGTAGACATAATTTTGTGCAGGTTGTTTCCTATCATATGAATTTGTGCACCTGTAATTTTCATCTTGATCCAGGCAGTAATTTCAGAGTTATGCCACTTTGAACTTTAGCACTTTTTCACAGTTTCGACAGTTCTAGTTTGATCTGACACTGACCTTTACTAAAAATGTGTTCATATTTCGCATATAGCGTAAATCATAGTATACACATATAACAGGTACACAAGAAAATATTACTGATTTGTTATTTTAAAAAAAGACATGCGTGTAATTTATGATAATAAAAGCTACAGCTGCGCAATGTGAAATGAAATCTGTAATGAAAAATAAATAAGTTAATATTATACTAACTTTTGCCCGTTGTTTCCGTTTCTTATCGCTTCATACTATTTCTTGTACATGTGTTAATTTAGATTTGGTGTTTTTGTGATTCCGAACAGTTAAATTCAATAGAATTTTTCTTTCCTGTCTGTGTTTCCCATTTTTGCACAAGCACCAATTCTCTCACCAAGACAGTCCGTTTTACCCATTTTTAAATCTTGCCGAATAAAAAGAAAACGATCGGTTTAGACTGACGTGAAGACGTTACTCGGCCGTAATTTGTCTACGGGGACATGTTTGGTGACAATTTTGAGAAGAAATAGTGTTTTGATTTTTGGACGTATCATCGCGTGTTATATATCAAATTAATCTACAGGAAGAACGTATTTTTAATTACAATGTGAATATCCACTAAATTTTATAGAACAAAATTAAGAGCGTCGCAAATTATCAATTGCGTTGAAAAAGACGTCATTTTACACCATGACGGGGACATTTTAAGTGACAATTTTAATTACATTTTTCGGAACTTTACAATCAAAATACGGAATTAAAATTTAAAATATAAAACTTCGATAAAAACGTATTTTTAGAATTATTTTTTTGTTATAAAATTTTGTATGTGCATGAAATTATGAAACGCCAAAAATTTCATAAACATTTTTTTCATGATCATGGGACATTTTTTGTCTTTTTCTTTTTTTCATATTTCTAATTCATTTTTCCTGACATCTATAAAGAATTTATATTACAACAACCGGTAATGACGTGACATCATACTATAATTTGAGCAACGTTTGTCCGTTTGTCTGTTTGTTCCCCTACTCCTCCCAGGTCCTTGGGCCGATCTTCACCAAACTTGGAGTGAAGGTGGAGGGCGGCCCCGGGTATTAGCTTGAGGGGTTCATTTTTTGAAAGGTCAAGGTCATCGAGGTCAAATGTCAAATTTATGTTTTTACGGGTTACGGGTATCGTTTTTACGGGTTACGGGACGGGATTGCTTACGGGTTACGGGACGGGATTAGGTGGAGGGCAGCCCCGGATAGATCAAGTTCATCGAGGGGTCAAGGTCATCGAGGTCAAAGGTCAAATTTCGAGACGGGTAAAATTGCTAGTAAGTTTAAAAGACGAATCAGGCTATTTTCCCCGCGATTTACAGAGAACGAATGTGAAAACAAGCTAGGAGTTGAACAATTTGTTACGCGGGACATCGAAATTTTTAACGTTTCATTTCTTTCCTGTCGCTGTATTCTGTGTGCCGTTTACACAAAAACAAAAATAAATCACAAAAATGTGTGCCGTTTTCCATTACCTTTCGTTTGATATATAACAATGCAGTGATTGTTTTTACAATTTTAAGACTGAGTCCTGGAGACTCACTGGATTCCATATCAATGAGTCCAACTAGTGAGTCTACTTGCTTAGTGAGTCCAATACACTATTTTTAATAGGAAATCTGTAAAAAATGTTGCATCCTGGGACTCGCTAGAATTAAAACTTTGCATCCCAGCTCTACCAAATTATGAGTAAAAGTAGCAGGATACGCAGGTAAAAAAATCACTGACAATGACACCAAAATAGAACGGTAATTTTCTGTCAACAGTTTTAATACGCAACTACATCAAATTTTTGAAAGTGGTACGAGTATTTGACGTTACGTCTTTGTGTTTCAGATCAGAATTAAGTAAACAAGCTAGCGCACATGGTTTAGTATCAAGAATTATCCGAGATGCAGGAAGAACACAAATAGTAGCAGGGTCCAAAACAGTTTTAGCAGTTGGACCTGGTGAGAAATCAAATACAATTTTTTACCCTTTCCCAAACAATACCTGGTTTTGACGTCCCTGATGGAAAAGGCCTGGGAAAAACATTATTTTCTGCCTCAATATTTTCTGTGCTATATTTCAAATACATTCTACCTTTATTAACATTAATTTTGTCGTCTGCAGCAGCTTTCAAAACAGAACAACATAATTGTTTGCCGTTTGGGTTAACAACATCCCTATATGAGAAAGCTTTAGAAATAGAGAAATATAATTTTGACCATCAGAATAATTATCATATTCTCTCAACGGTTTTGTGTGCTGTAACAAAAGATTTCATACTCTATGTTTATATCACTGCTTTTCAACAAAAAACGTCGTATCCACAGCTTGTTTAAAGCTGTAGATACGGCGTTTTTATCAAAAAGTGACGAATTATGTACGCTGCAGTTTTTTTTTGTCTGCAACATGTTCTACTGTGGACTCATCTCAATTCTTGTCCAAGAACCAGTTTAGATAGTAATTGTAACACGAGTTGACAGTTCTCGTTAATTGTTTTGTGCTTTACTGTCTCAATGAATTCTATTTAATTATTTCATGTCATTGCAGGTCCAGCGAATGTAATAGATAAAGTGACAGGACATTTAAAACTGTACTGAAAAGATGCCTTCAGACTCAGTATTACAACTATGCACGAAGCTTATGAACAACTTGCTGAGAGAATAAGCTACATGGAATCAATGTGATAGAAATGCGATTTGGTGACGTCATTGAATGAAATACGAGAAAATAGAAACGCTTCAAAGAAGCGTCTACACTCAAAGAAGCGTCTCTTAACCCTTTCCCAAACAGCAAAATTTTAGACTTGTCCAATTGTAAAGGAGTTGTAACCAAAAACATTCATGCAGATAAAGATAGCGTTTGTGTAAAATTAAGCCTTGGAAAATATTGAGACAAAAGAGGAAAATGCTGATAAATGCTGATTATCAGCATTTTCTTCTTTTTGCCTCAAGTTTTCTCAAGTCTTTTCTAACAGGGACGTCAAAACCAGGTCTTATTTCGAAAATGTTAATCTGGCTATGGAAAGCATTCAGATACGAACATTTGCTCTGTCTTAATACTGATGAATACTTTCCATGCCATGATGTTAAAATATGCTTCGTCTTTTAACATTAATTTCGTCGTCTGCAACTTCTTCCAATGTGAACTAGCCTTTTATTTTGTCGATTGTAAAAGGGGAATAGATATATGAAAATTAATTGGCAATAAGATATTTTTCCTCTTAACCCTAATACAGTTTTAGTTAAATTACATAGCATTCCTGCGAAATTTGAAAAGTGCCAGTAATTCCTAAACTGTGTTACATTTTCATTCCAAATACAAATGAGTTGGGATCTGGAAAAACGTCCCTTATAGCATGTTTAAAATTTGAATTTGAAGCTCAGCCTATCGTCAAATACAGTCAAATATGCATCCATGCTGCTCTCTTTAAGTTACTAAAGGTCACAAAGAAGCTATTAGAGAACAACATGGATCCTGATCAGACTGTGCGTATGCACATGCTGATCTCGATCTATGTTGGGCTCAAAAGCCTTAAGGGACGTTTTTCCAGATCCTGGCTCAAATGTAAGCATTTTGAACGGTTTAGAATTTTGAATAAATGCATACTTATGGAAATATTTGACAAAAATGTTCAAAATTACCTCCCTTTCATATGAATATAAAGTAACAAAATATTTGTAAATTGTTTTCTTCTTGAAGCATTATCTTGAAATTCGGCACGGTGAATCAACTTATTTGAAGTGTTTTTACATATGTGTGTAATTTGATGTATGTCGCATAGCTAGAAAGTAGTGTTTTTAATGATGGGTCATATACCGTAATAAATGGGAAGCAACTCTTAAGAAAATTTACTCACTTTAACTTGGGTTGTCGCTGTATTACAAGTACTCAGTAAAGTCGTGCCTTTCGATCTCAGTACCGGGTATTCCTCTTGACAGTTTATTCCCAGGGCGATTAATCTGATTAATCGCCCGATTGTATAAAGTTCGGTTAGCGTTAAAATAATTGGTCAAATACCTGCGTTGGTTAAAGGACCTCTATGGATAAGGCGAGAAATCTCCCTAAAAGGCTCAAATGAAAAAGTCAATTTTCAAAACATGCAAATTGATAAATATTTCGAGCTGTATTGCTAGATGTATACCTGAATAATATGAAAAATGATTTTGTACAATCAAAACGATTCGGCATGTACAGATAACTCTTGGTTTTTACCTACCCCTAAAATTACATTTTACTACCCCACCGGTATTCATTTAACCACAATTAAGTTTTCTATTGTTTTATCAACAAGAATTTTTCTGTAAATGTAAGGACAATTGGTGTTGAAATCATAAACCAGTTTTCGTTTTGTTTTTAATGTGCATGCGCATCATTGAAACGAGTTTAAAGGCGAAATTTTCCCGCCAAAAATATGGCAATTAGTGTATGAGTACTATTTTTAGTATAAAAGTATGTTCCACCCCGTGACCCAGGAAATCCTTTTTACAGGGGAAGCCTATGAACAAGTTACACAACATATATCAATGGGAAGCTGGGTCAAGGGGTGGAACGATGTTCGCCAGCCAAGGGAAGGTAGCTATTCCTCGGTTTTTTGGCGGGAAAGTGCGCTTTTAAAGTTGTTTAAATTATGCGCATGCGCAATACGGACAAAACCAAAGCTGCCATTATGATGTTAATACCATCTATCCTTGTAAATGTAAAAAATAAACTGCAAATAAAACAAGAAGAAACTTCATTTTACTTCTATGAATACCGGTAGTGCAAGAAAAATGAAAACATTTAGGTGGATACAAAAATCAAGAGTTATCTGCATCTATAGAAGTTTTTTTAAATGACATAAAATCTGTATTAATTTCATTCATTTATCTACCTGACCATAAAGTTTAATTTTGTTTCTCAATTTGTCAGTTTTGAAAATTAACACATCGAGCTGAGCCTTTTAGGGAGATTTCTCGCCTTATCCATAGAGGTCCTTTTCCTATGTTCAAATTTAACCATAAGCAGGTATTTAACCGTTTAATTAAGGCTCAAACTTTAAACAATCAAACCCTGGCGCATGTCACGAGTTGCTCATTTTTACGTGAACAATTCACCTTTTGTAGATAGATAAATGCATTGTCATATGATTGAAAATACAAAAAAAAAATAATAAAATGAATAAATACCATTTCGGAGCAGCATTGTTTCTTATTTCTGCAACCCATGGTCGTTTAAAATCAAATATTTAAGTAATGATCCATCATACCATATGTTGTGGGTACTCATTAGAATCCTCTCATGGAGACGATTCCAATGAGTACCCACACCATTGCGTTTTGATTTGAAATAACAAATTTAGAATGTAGCCTATTCACCTCCTTGTATGTTATATGTTGCTCTAAGTGACAACGGGACCCAGATTGAGGGGTCAGTGCAACACTATTGTAAGTGCCTATATAAATAGGCACTTACAATAGTGTTGCACTGATCCCTCGAGATGTAACACCTATACGGCTTACCTCCCGACCCCCTCTCCGCACCCCCGCTAGAAGAATCTTGGTACTTAGGGGGTAATGCAAGAAAACAGATTGCCCATCCAGAAGCTTTCTCAGCGTTGCTCCCGCTTCGTTTCAAAATGCCGTAACGACAGTTTGAATAAGCTATAGTTACGAAATTCTCGGATGTTTCGATAAAACGATTGGTTTTGTCGGTTTGAAAAAGGATGATTTGGAAAACATTGAGAGAACAGAGAAAATAATGACTCAACATTTTATGATTTTCTCCCAATGTTGTCTGTGAATCTTTTTTTTTTTTTTCTTTTTTTTTTTTTTTTTTTTTTTTTTTACTTTTCTCCTAAAGTCTTCTGCTTTTTGTTCCGTTTACAGTGTTGTCAGAAACTGATTTGCATTCGAACAAGCTTAAAAAATTGGGAAAGGACACAAGGGTAACGGAGAGGGATGGGAAAAGTCACGAATTAAAAAAGAGATTTGTTTTTATTATTGTTCAAATAATGGGTTATAATAGATTCACTATTAAACGAGAATAATTTCAGTTGTTTTGATAAAGCAGCTCTACTGTAATTATTCTCGTTTAATAGTGAATCGATTATAAATAAAGTTGCCATAAAAATACAATTAAAATCTATTTAGAGGTACTCTGCGTGATATCTCCACATGCTCCATTTTGTACTTTATCGTTAATCGTTACAAAAAAAAGAAAGAAAAAAAAAAAGATAGGGAATTGAAAAATTTGCCCTGCCCATCTGACAACACCATGGATCCAGATCAGCCTTCACATATACGCAATCTGATTGATATAGAGGCAATTTGAGTTTCAATGTAGCCCAGCCCTAATGAGATCCACATGACGTCGGAATTATTTGGGCTATGTCGTAAACATTCGGCGGTTGAACATTCAACCGCCGAATGTTTACTACGTCGCCTGAATAGGTTCGGATACGTAAGCAATGTAAAGGACGTAAAACGAAAAATTCCGTCTTCGCGTGAATCTTATTACAGATAGACTACCTTAAAGAGAATAATGCACCCATGTATTAATAAAGCAAACGAACACGACTTGGACTAGCCTAAGGATCCAAGCTGCTCTTAAACAGTTTCTCGGTTTAATGGTACTGATTTGTATCTATGGTGCCCTCAAATGTTATATCTATTGAGTCATTATTTCAAGTCTTAGTTAAGATTACTTCATCGTCTGTGTTATATTTTAATATAATGCAATCTGGGGATGTGTTGATAAATTATTTTTTCTTCATCATTTGTCCTTGGGGACATTCACGACACTCGACCTAGTAATATTGTTTGCTTACTTATGTATGTACATTCTGCAATAGGCCTACCTCTACATATAATTTTTAAATAGCATTTCATGATTTGTTTACCTAGTTGTATAAAGTAGGTAAATGTAGTTCATAAAAGGTACCATTTTCCGATATCTTTTCCGAAACGACTGTTCCAAATTCAATAAGGATGCAGATAAGGAAATACATTGTAGTGTTACCATAGGCAAAATATTTATAATACTTTGTCATGGATGACAGTTAGTAACTGCTGAAGGAAAAGAAAACGGGACCTTTTAGCACTTCCCCTATTCCCAAAATGTTTTTCAACCATCCTTAAGAGCCTAGATTACGAGGCATTGTTTGGGAAAGCGTTAACAAGAAAATTTTAATTTAGTTCAAGATTGTAGACGTGATATCACGGCGTAGCACCAAGTTTTATAACCTTATTCTAATTTTATTGTTCTCAAATAAACCTGATAATTCTAATGTGTTGTGTCATAATATATTTTGACCTACTTTCCCTAGAATTGAAATTAAGGTAGTTTACCCATAATGAGATTCATGTGACGTCTGAATTATTCCGGCGACGTCGAAAACATTCGGCGGTGGAACTTTCCACCGCCGAATGTTTACGACCGCACCCGAATAAGTTTGGGCGTAATATACATAACGACACCGCGTGAAAAAATCTGATGTTTTATGAAACTCAAAATGACCACATTACGGGTATTCTAGATCTTAAAATTAAAAATATTGTGGTTTGTTATCTACGAATTGAATTACAGTATTTCGATGATCATTCAGTTCCAATGTGGCTTTTAGCAGTAGGCGCCTCTTGCGGCCACAGCAGTTTGGCTTTCAACTCACTTACTCGTAGCCTACCACTTTTTATACAATTGGGGGAAGAAGAGCAACGTTGGGTAACTCTTGTTTAGGAACGCCAAATTGATTAAAAAAGTTACTAACATTTTCTCACGCAATGTTTACCCTCATTTAACGCAGCGATTTTGATTGAAACTCATCTAAATAGCACAAACATGTTAAATTTCTAATCAGATAACATGGAAACTCGCACGTAAATAGCGCAAACATGTTACATTGGTTTTCAGATAAAATTGGTACGCTGATAAAAACGCAGTGACTTTGTAAAATTGGGAGAACCAGGAATTTGGGCTAGTCACACAGTAGCGTGAGTTTAAATTTACTCTGTATTTTATTTTTATGATTTGTATAATTATTTATCAATTTATCAAAGATTTCAATTACGTTAGAACATGAGTTTTGAATCTATATTTCTCTTAGTAAAATTTTAGACTTTCTGTTTAAATATTTTACTCTCCCAACCAAGATCTGGCCCCTGTTTCTCGATAAAACTTAAGTATATTCTCAGACTCAAATCTGAGCAACGTGCTCAAATCGCACGATATCCACGTGAACTTCAATCGAACACCCTTCAACGTTGGATAGTATTCCTTTGAAGTTGAGCATGTTCTTATTAGTATATGTACTTAAGTTTTTTTTTTCGAGAAACCGGGGCCTGCTTTGGACGCCGCCAATGGACAATAGTAAATGCTAGGGAAAATTCGATGACTATTATGAAAGAAAATGGTGATAGCCGATATCTTCTCCGTTTATGACATTTTTAGCAGCATTGTGAACAAAGTACTCTTTTAATCAGCCTCGAGTTTGTCGTTTGCAGCAGCCTTAATTTTTGCTGTTTCGGCAAGCACGGTGGATATAATCACGTGATACAACAATTACAGAAAACCTTCAATAGTTTTGTTAATACTTGACTGATTTGAATTCGGTTTAAAGCAGAGAATGTGGACACACGTCACGCATTAGATAGACGTGGTTGATTTGTGAAAAAAATCAACTAAAAAGTTATTGAAGATAAACCAAAATTTTGGTTTATCTTCAATAACTTTTTATCAGTTGATTTTTTAAAATTCTACCATGCCCATGTTATTCCTGACATTTTTCCACCTTCTGTGCTTCAAACCGAATTCAAATTGGTCAAGTATTGACAAAGTTATTGAAGATAAGAAATTCTTAGTCACGTGATTATACACCGTGGCAAGGGTCAATATAATCGGTGGGATGTTTTGTCTGCATTTTGGGGAAAAGTTATGAATACGGTATTTAGTTACCAACCGCATAATTATTGAGATCGTGACTATTTGCATGGTTGGGAAAGATGCAAAATGTCAAAGCTCTAGCCTGTTTTGGGAAATGCTAGGTTTTCGTGACTTATGACACAAACATGTAAAACAGCTCACCCCCGTGGTTGGCATTTGTATCATAATAAAAAAAGAAACAAACATCATAATGATACAGTTTGATTCAGAATTGCATCAATATCTAAGTCAATGCTCATTCTATTAATTTTTATAGCCAGTTTACAGTCTTGCACAGGCTGGGCAGGTTTAAAGCTTATTATGTTTTATCGAGGAGTTTCGTGTTTATCAATTCCATTGCACGGTAAATGTCGTATCTTGTTGATCAGTAGGCGAATAGCTTCAATTTCTTTCAAAATCTTCCTTTGCTTAAGGCGACATATTCCTACAGCATTTGATCGGCCCTATGATACATTTTCATGCCAATGGTGAAATTTACGATGTTGTGGATTTCCCCCTTCTTCAGCGAAGATGGGAATACGCAGGTCATCATTATGTCGCTTTTCTAAAAAAAACTCGTATCTGCAGCTTGTTTTAAGCTGCAGATACGAGGTTTTTGAAGAAAAGCAGCGATTATTTGTCTAGGTGAGTTTTGTCTGCGATGTTACTCGAAAATTGCAGAAGGCGACGTAAAAACTGATAAAAACAAACGTGAGCCAGCACATGTCTTTGCGATAACGGGGTGCGTTGACCGAATTAATGTACAAATCAGTTTACATATCGTTAATGACTGAAAGATAAATTCCTATTGAATATGTTTTCGTTTTTTGCTTTCTTGATATCACGACCTTGGTCTATATCTTAAAATGTTCTGTGAAAATTAACTTATTTGAACTGCTTGTTTAAGGATATACGATAATAATCAGTCTTCCACCAAAATTATTCTGACGGGTTTTATAAAGTTCCAGAATGATTTTTTTTTCAGATACGCCATTTTCTTTTCACACAACTTCTTAATATCTTGCTTTAAGGTAGCGCTTTTGAACGTATTTTATGTATGAAAAGGGCGCTTTATAAATTTAGTATATAATAATAATAGTCAACCCCTTATGAGATTCGCATGACGTCGGAATTATTCGGGTGCGATCGAAAACATTCTCTCCACCGCCGAATGTTTACGACCGCGCCCGAATAGGTTCGGATACGAAACGACGCCGCTCGAAAAAAAAACCCTGATGTTTTATGAATCTCAAAATGGCGACATTACGGGTATTCTACCTTAACCCATTACCACACAGTGACTCTTTTTGACTCCTCACAATGAAATAGCTTTGGAAAACATCGTGGGAAATGAAGAAATTGCTTGTGACAAGCAATTTCTTCATTTCCCACAGTGTTTTTTACCAAAAAAAGAACAAAATATTTGAAATTTCCTTAACTTGAAATTGCCGTCTGCAACATCTTTGAATTTGGAACAGCCCAAAATATTGTCGTTTGGTAATGGGTTAATGCAGCAGGATCATATCGCATGTACATTCACCTTCCTCTTTCTTTTCATTCTTTTGTTGAAGGAAGAGAAAAAAGTACGGGCGGTAGAGAGGGAATTCAATGTATACCACATGGGCCGTACTCACTGGTGGTGAACTCGGCCAAAGCGTGGGGCGTTTTTTCGCGATAATAGTAGGGAAGACCGGAGCTAGTTCTGCCCCGGGGCAAGTTCGGCTAGTGGCTCTTTTGAGCCTGTCGACAGAGATAGAGAACTCTGACCCGGATTTTAATGTCACTCATGACGAAAGCTTTTCGGAGAAGGTTTTTGGTCGAATTGAATACAAAAACATATATAGAATTAAGAACACGATCCTGATTTTAAGACAGTTTCAGAAATTTTTCCACATTTATGTAAGTTTTAATTTATAGTTATATGCGCCAGGATTCAGATTTCTTTTTTGTATATTTATGAAGACAATTAGATTTCTTTCACATTAAAACTAAAGATGAAGCGTTCGTGTTATCTAAAAGAAGATATGACGTGATGTCGACACCAGGTCTGTCAGGGGCTAGTTTGGCTTTTTGGGTTGGGGCAAGTTCGGCCCCCCACCAAACTTGCCCATGAATAAAAAGAATAATCGCTGTTAGAATTGCCATTTCTTGGCGACTCTGAATATATCAATTGTTCAGACCTAGCTCTAACAGAAATGTAAAAAATGGACAAATTCAAAATCACAGGCCGAACTTGCCCCAGCCTCTACTTGTTATCCCGAATGTCTCCTTACTCACGATGATTTGACTGTTATAACAATGCTTTTTTTCCAATTTATACCTTCACTTGGAAGTCGTATACAGATTCCTTTAAATCTAAACAGTCTAAAAATCAAATATAAGGATTTATAGGTCTGTGCATACCTTGCCCCAAGGGTGGGCCGAACTTGCCCCATGTATGGGGCAAGTTCGGCCACCACGATCAAAACTCTAAAATTTGAAATCCTCTTTATTGAAAAGAAAAATATAAAAAGGACAGACGCGGTTTGAAAGGCTTTCGCTTGTCAAACTTAAATATATTAATCACGCCCAAATAACTTTCATATTATTCAAAATATGAGCAATCGAAATTAGGGGGCCCCGGTCTCCCCTATTCCGTCGGTGTTGTTATAAAATATCGTAACTACGGCTTCGATAAAGCCGTAGTTACGACATTTTATAACAACACAGACGGTTTGTCAATACATATCGGTATACCCGGTCTATTTTTAGAACAAATTCATTGTTATTAGAAAAACTATCCAATCAGATCTTTAAACTCACATTTAAACGCACAATATAATTTTTTATGTACCTTGTTGTAGCGAAAAACGTCCCTCGCTTTGGCCGAGTTCACCACCAGTGGTACTATTTCGTGTGTTCTCTCAGTATCATGTAGGCTATATGATTTTCTTACGTAAAAGACGAGATAGGGTGTGGAAATTAACCCTTTCCCAAACGACAAAATTTTAGGGTGGTCAAATTTTAAATAAAACGTCACAAATGACAAAATGGATGTTATTCAAGATACGATTTGTGTAAAATATACCATAGAAAATATTGAGAAAATAGGAGAAACTGCTGGTTATCAGCAGTTTCTTCTTTTGTTTCAATGTTTTCCCAAGCCTTTTCAATTAGGGACGTCAAAACCAGGTCTTGTTTGGGAAAGGGTTAAGGCATTCCATCCATCTTTAGTACACTTCGTGCAACTTCGGATGTCATCCATGGCAACAAAAATTGACGACGGTTTACCCTCGTCATTTACCGGCGTCATCCATGATAAGTGATTGAGCGTGCAAATTAGAGACAGCTAGTGACACTGGTGGTGAACTCGGCCAAAGCGAGGGACGTTTTTCGCTACAACAAGGTACACATATTTTGCGTTTAAATGTGAGTTTAAAGATCCGATTGGATAGTTTTTCTAATAACAATGAATTTGTTCTAAAAATAGACCGGGTATACCGAAATGTATTGACAAACCGTCTGTGTTGTTATAAAATCTCGTAACTACGGCTTTATCGAAGCCGTAGTTACGATATTTTACAACAACACCGACGGAATACTATGATCGCAAAAAAACGTCCCACGCTTTGGCCGAGTTCACCAACAGTGAGTGACAAGTTGAGAGAAAGAACGAGAACAAATGACTTTAATTATCATTTTTAAACACTGTCCCCAACATTGACTCCCCACAAGATACAAGTTTAGGAAACTTAATGGAAAATGAAGAAATTGCTTGTTCTACCATAAAGGACAAAATAAAAATAAATATCGCTCACTTGAAATTGTAGTATGCAACATCTTTTATTTTGGATCAGTCCAAAATTTGCCGTGTGAGAAAGGGTGAAATCAGACGGCGAAGGCAACTTGGTATCTTAATATGTTTACCATGCCAAGTCGTAGGTAAGTACTAGTTGGTTGGCAGTAATTGAAGAAAGATGGTGGAAGAGGACAGAGGGAAAAAGAAATATGGCAAAAACCCTTTTCTGAACGAGAATTATTTGGGTGTTCCAATTCATAAGCTGCTGAAGACAGCAAAATGGATGTTGATAATTATTAAATTTATATATGGTACTGCACAGAAAACATTAAGACAAAAGGAGAAACTGCTGGTTATCAGCAGTTTTTTCTTTTGTCTAAATCTTTTCCCAAGCCTATTCAATTAGGGACGTCGAGCCCGGCGTTTTGGAAAAAGTAAATGAGTAAAATTACGTTGTGTTTGTTTATTATTGAACGTAAATAGCGTGGGTTGGTTGTTTACTATGTCGGGTCTGCTCTTTAAGTGTACCAAGTGCCATGCCTCTGACATTTATTGTGTTTTGACCGTCTTGTCCTAGTTTTCGCTTTACCCCGAGACCACCTGGTTTTGGCATACCTAATACAAAAGGAGTGGGAAATCATTGAGGCGAATTTAAAGAATAGAATGCTGAAAATAAATGTACATTTAATTGATTTAAATCTATTTTGGAAATGGTTTGATTACCCCTCTTTACAGTAATGCGGTAGGCCAAATGTGACGTCAGATACAGGAAAAAAGGTTTATAACCCCTCTTTGCCGTAACGCGGTACATGTGCATTTTACGTCATTCATTGATGTTCAAGATAAAGACATTCAGCTATAGTTTTCTGTGTTAATTAACAAGAGCTGTCCGAAGACAGCGCGCTCGACTTTCTAAGTTGCTTAGTATAAAGGGGGCATAACTCCAAATATAGTGGAGCCAGGGTTATGGGCCCTGATAGTAAGGTAGAGGGTGTGATGGTAAATAAGTATTCCAAGTTTGGGTTGAATCCCTTTGATAGTATGGAAGTTATTGATGTTTGAAAAAACTTTAACCTTGGCTGCAATGCCAACGCCGACGCCAACGCCAACGCCGACGCCCGGGTGACAGTATAAGCTCTCATTTTCTTCGAAAAGTCGAGCTAAAAATGATTTGTACAAAATATAGAATGAAAAATATTGAGGCAAATGAAGAAATTGCTGATTATCAGCAATTTCTTCTTTTGCTTCAATTTTTTCTAAACCCATTTTCATTTGAGACGTCAAAAACAAAGGGAAATGGTTTATAACCCGTCTTTAGTGTAAGGAGGTAAATGTGCATTTTACGTCATTCATTGATGTTCAAGATTAAGACATTCAACTGTAGTTTTCTTTGAAAAATCAAATCAGTCAAAAATCAAAAACAGCAAGTAGGCCTATCTGTACTTTCGTTAAAAATAACTTTGGGGATAATTAGTACTAACTAGATCTAACCTTATTTTAAGTTTAGTTGTACCCAAAAATAAATTTTGAATCATAGCTAATTTGTCTTTTAAAATATTTTAGCAAAGTCTGGCTTACTTATTAGAATGAATCATCTTTTATAAGTAGGTTGGAACGTTTGATAAAAAAATCATATGATCGAATAGAAATTAGGGCTTCTGCTACAGATTTGTCCGCTTTTTAACTATGCTATGCGGATCTCGTAAAAGACCCTTTCGCGGTATGTTTTTACCGTGCGATTTTTTCCGCTGTAAGCATGTATACTTGCGCTACGCAAGTAAACATGTATGCATGCTGCTGTGGATCCAGGATTTTTGTGAGGGGATTTCGAATTTACAAATGGGGGGGGGGGGGGGTTGTTTTCCCAGTATTACACATTTGACTGAATTTCTGTATGAAAATGAAATAAATTGGCTACAGAGGGGGTTCGTTTGAACCCCCTAACCAAATCTGGTTCCGCGTACATACCAAGCGTATACCAAGCGTATACCAAGCATATAACAAGCGTACAACACGCATATAACAAGCGTATAACAAGCGTAAAACAAGTGTATATATACCAAGCATATAACAAGCGTATAACACGCGCATAACAAGCGTATAACAAGCGTATAACAAGCGTAAACCAAGCGTATAACAAGCGTATAACAAGCGTATACCAAGCGTATAACAAGCGTATACCAAGCGTATACCAAGCATATAACACGCGTATAACAAGCGTATACCAAGCGTATAACAAGCGTATATCAAGCGTATAACAAGCGTATACCAAGCGAATATCAAGCATATAACACGCGTGTAACAAGCGTATAACAAACGTATACCAAGCGTATATAAAGCGTATAACAAGCGTATAACAAGCGTATACCAATCATATAACAAGCGTATAACAAGCGTATAAAAAGCGTTAAACGAGCGTATAACATGCGTATAACAAGAGTATAACAAGCGTATAACGACAAGCGTATAACAATCAACAAATAAGCAATTGAAATAGCAATATTTGTCAATAATCTAGATTGAAAACTTAACCTGTGCTTGCAAAGGGATCTAGTCAGGGATAGGGTTAGAAAAATAGTAAATGTAAATTTACTTTTATAAACTTCTAGGTGCTTTGATTCTTAACCAAATCAAAATAAGTCAAAACATCAAGCGCTTGGTACTATCACCATCAATGAATACTGGTGTTTGAAAATGCAATTCATAATTATAGTAGGTAAGATAAGGGATTGTCGTAGCTTTTCTGGCAGAAGGTGCGAGTCTTTCTCATTTATAAGTAAATTTGCAATGGTGCTTTGTTGTAGTAGGCCTACAAGTTAAATTTTGTATTGTAATCTAAGGGAAGGAACGACAAAATAGTAGGCCTATAATTTATATGTAAGTACTATGTAATATTGAAAAGTCCTCATGTTCGAAAAGTATCGCCAAATGTCAGCCTGCGCGAAATGCGCAGGCTGACCTTTGGCGATACTTTTCGTAAATGCCACAAAGTCCCATTTTCGCATGGCACGTGTAATAATAAGTAAGTAATAGCCAATTATGCATCGTTAATCAGCGGATTAAATGCCCGACCTAATTACACGTACGTTTTCCTTTGAAGTTACAACTTGCCCCCTTTTTATTCCACAATACACACGTACTTCAAAGCCAGAATGCTGCAAGGCTAAGCAAACAGCCGTGCTGTAAGAAAAGGCGACCTTATGAGTATGAGTAGATTCACGTGACTCGGAATTTCCAATAATCTTCAATATCTTTTTTAATACCTGATCAATTCGAATTCGGTTTGAAGCAGAGAATGTTGGAAATGCCAAAAATAAACTGATAAAAAAGTTATTGAAGATAAACCAAAATTTTTGTTTATCTTCAATAACTTTTTTATCAGTTGATTTTTCAGAAATCAACCACGTCCATCTAGTGCGTGACGTCTGTCCACATTCTCTGCTTCAAACCGAATTCAAATCAATCCAGTAATTACAAAATTATTGAAGATTTTCTGAAAATATTGTATCACGTGATTATCCCCCGTGCTTATGAGTATGAGTATAAGGCAGCCCTTCCCTTATGAGGTTCACGCGACTTCATAATATTTCGTTCAATGTCGTAAACATTCATAACGTAACCGATCTTAAAGGACACGTTTCAAGTTATAAAACTCGTTTTCCTCACCGTCAAATGTTTACGACTTCGCCCGAAAAATTCCGACGTCGCGTGCATCTCATTAGGGATGTACTACCCTAAACTTGTACATGTACTGCTTCTTTCCATGTCGTTTCGTTTTATAAGAAACTACAGAAATATATATTTAGTGGAACCAGCAATTGATTTATCAAGTTGACGATAATCTTAATACTTTCATCATCTTTTTATCAGACGAAAACATTTCAGACTTGTCCAATTGTAAAATAGTTCAATGCAGAGAACAGAATGGCATAAATATTCAAGGCTTTAAAATATGGTGGACGGACGTTTTTGCCACGGACGTTTTGGTCACAGGAAATCGAATCATACCTTCCTAGGCCTATTTAGAGGGATTTCTGATCGAAAACAGAACCCATGACGACTGAAATAGGAGATTACAGTCATGGGTTCTGTGTTTGGTCAGAAATCCCTCTAAATAGGCCTAGGAAAGTATGATTCGATTCCCTGTGGTTTGGCCAGGACATTTTGGCTCGGACGTTTTGACCACGGACGTTTTGGCCACAATATTTTACAAGGTAGGACCTAAAAAAATCTAAGGATACATGTAAAAGGAATTGAACCGATCAAGTTTACGTAATATCATTTTATCTTGTAATTGCACTTTTGAAAGTTGACATAAGTATATTATGAAGAAAAAATAAGAAAAAAATTAACGGTCTTTTTATTAATATTTCAATTTAATTCATATCTGGCCAAAAGGTCCTACCTTGAAATATATTGTGGCCAAAACGTCCTACGTTCTTATAATACATACCTTATCGGACGGAAATAATGAGGGAAAATAATGGAATGCTGATTTGTCAACATGTAATGCATTTCCATCAATGTTATTAAACGGTCGCTCTATATCATTTTGATAGACAATGACAGTTTAAGTTTGGGCAAGGATTCTGAAAGGGTTACTTAAAGACGGTACATCATTAAATATTCAAGAGAAGAACTACGTTTTACTATAAAACTATGCTAGATACCGACATTTTGTAATAGGCGATTAACCTATACAAAGTACATGCGGTATATCGGAATTTCAATTATTCGGCCCCCGACGTTGTTTCTCGTACGTAGAATTTTTAATGCCACGTTTTTTTTTGTTTGTTTTTTTTTTTGTTTTTTTTTTGTTTGTTTAAAATCCCACATCAATTAGCATTTTCCTACGTAATTATGACAACAGTTTACTTAAGTAGACGATTTCACTCAAATTTTCAAATGTTAAGAAAAATGAAAACATTGTTTATGATGATGATAACCTTTGTGCCGTTATATTTGAGTGACCTTTGACCAGATCGAAAGATCAAGGGTATATCGTTTAACAGTATCGTTGTCCGTCTGTTCATTAGTTAATAGCACATGTCCCAATTAAATTATGCATTCTGCTTTCCTGCACATTTTATTGTAAAAAGAAATGGCATGCCTATAACCTACCGGTTTAACTTCCGGTGCTCAAAAACGTTTCGAAAGCATTTTTTAAGATTTCTTAGCACGATTATTTTGCCCATGAATATTTCTGAAATAATTCGACATAAAAATGAATATTCAAGGAAACTATTGGACATATGCAACCATGATTAAGCGACTTTTATAAGCATTATTTTAAAAAAAACAGTCGTATCTATGCGCATTTCTGGATTCGAATACCTTCTTAGATATAGCTCACGATAAATCTGTAGCTTTTAGCAACAGATGCTCTGCCATGTCATTTTTCATGAGCTACACAAGCACCAAAATTCTGAAACAAGATAAATCGCCTGCCTCCCAAAATTGCGCATGTAACACTGCATCTTGTCTGTGCAGCGTAAAGCCCTGTGAAATATAGTGATTAGAAAACCAGGAATTAGCCGCTAAATTAACACTGTCTGTTTTTAGTCTAATTACGCCCATTTATCACAATTAGGCATAGAAAGACCACGAGACACCAATTTTACTTTAATTTGCACTGTAAGTGGAACTGACTGAACAAAAATGGTACTTTAACTAGTACATGTATATCGTCGATGGGGAGTCAAAACCTCGTAACTCCAGCTTATTCAAGCTGCAGTTACGAGATTTTGTCTCCCCACCAACTATTTGACATTTCTCACGTAGCACGAAGAGGAAACCAACTTCGCTCGTCAACTCAGGATGGACAAAACTTTAAAAAGTTTAAAGCGCCATCTTGAAGAGTCAGTCCATAGATATTTTCCCATGAAGTTAATTTCAAACTTTACGAAATGATCACATTTAGGGCCTACATATGAAAATTCGGAAAAATTCTAGCCAAAGTAGGCCTATTGCGACGTTTACGAGGTTTTTTATCTTTTTAATAATGGCCATGGCTTCAAACAATGCACTCAACGACCATGATTTGCATTCAACAACAACCTTCACTGAATTACACTTGTTCGTAGCTGAAATGATTGAAAAGTACTTTTTACGCTTAAAACTTCATTGAATACGGCATTTTTTCTCGTAAGAGGCCTTGTTCATGAAGCAATCTTTATGCTATTGGAGTCAAAATCTATCTTTTAATCGTACAAATTTCGAAGATTCTGATATCCCATTACCAAACGGCAAAATTTTATGGTGGTCCAATTTAAAAGCTGCCACAGACAACAAAATAGACGTTATTAAAGGTAGAATTGGTGAGTAATATGTCACAGAAAATATTGAGACAAAAGGAGAAACTGCTGGTTATCAGCAGTTTCTTCTTTTGTTTTAATGTTTTCTAGTCTTTTCTATTGGGGATGTCAAAACCAGGTTTTGTTTGGGAGAGGGTTAATCATAAGTAGGCCTATTTTGAAGATTCTAGGTTATGCAATATTGATTGATTTCCAAGAATTTTGATCCATAATCCGCGCTTCTCTTTGTACAAGAACCCTTCGGCTATATTTGTTAATCCACAAGAATTCGGACAAAGTAAGAAGAACAAAATGCTGAAATCCAGCATATTATTTATTTTTTCAATACTTTCCTACATAATTTCAAATAGGGAACGATTTTATCTGGTTAACCGTGACGTAATTTCGGACGAAAATAGTTTTTCGTGGGCGATGTTTTAACATCTCGTAACTACGGCTTGATATAAGCCGTAGTTACGAGATATTACAACAACACCGACGGTTTATCAAAGCATAACGGGGATAACCCGGTCTATTTTTAGCACAAAATTCATTGCTATTTGGTTTTATCGCCCGGAATGTTAAAACCCGAACGTTCCAAAGGTTGGTACTGAGCACACTTAAAATGTATAAAACCCAATGAATATCAAATTGATATCTTTATAAAGAGAAAGCCTTCTTCGTTATTGTCACAATTATTAACCCATTACCAGACGGCAAATGTTTTACTGATCCAAATTCAAAGATGGTGCAGGCGACAATTTCAAATGAATGAAATTCCATATTTGATTATCATTTTGGGTAGAAAACATTGTGGAAAATGAAGAAATTGCTTGTTACAAGCAATGTCTTAATCTCCCACAATGTTTTCCAAAACCATTATTTTGTGAGGAGTCAAAAAGAGTTAATGTGTGGTAATAGATTAAAAGATATCAATACATTTCTCCTTTTCTCCTTTACTGGAAGAATCAATCTACTCTTTTTAGTCAGAACGTGATTTAGACCTCCAGTTACCACAACAATTACAAAGGCCGTAAACTTAATTAAAATCTTCTTTTAGAATTATTTTTACATTTTCAATTTTCTCAAACAAACGCAGATGTAGCCTACCCATTGACGAGTTTAATTAACCCTTACCCAAACACAACCTGATGTTTGTAAGAGGAAAATATTTTCCAACGCGTTTAGAGATAAAAATTTAAGCAACATAGTGTTCAATGCAATTTTACAAAAAATCTCATATATCCTAGTTGTGTTCTCCCTTTCCTGTTAACTTTTACGTGTTATAAGATACAAATTAATTTCTTTTTTGACATTTATACCGCTGTCTCTTTTTCACTTTAGAGTAATTTCAAACTTTTCATCTACGGTGTAAAGGTTTTAAAAACTCTTCTTTTCTTTCTTTCCACAGGAGCACCCAGCTGTACGTATAGTCGGACTTGATTAAACACCCACTTACAAGTTTACAACTAAACGATACAGACGGAGTTAAACAGGAGTTGAAAGAGGAACTAAATTACGTGTAATAATCTAATTCAACGTTTAGTGATTTAGTGTGCGCTTGCAGTTATTTAAACATTTTATTCCTGATGTAAATCAGAAACAACAGCAATATAAAAGATAAACAATAATAAAAACAACGCATTTAGTAACCAATAAAAAACTACCAGCGAATTACCGACGATTAGTAGGCTAAAGGAACGGTAGCGATTTGGTCTACTTTCAAAAACAGAAGCACATGATTTCATGTAAAAATTTAACTTTTGGAAGTTAGTGCGAGTTGTGAATTGGTATTTTTACTTTATTTTGTGACCGATGGAACTGTAGTGGTTGTGTCTAGAAACAACAACAACAACAACAACAACAACAACAACAACAACAACAACAACAAGTAAACAGAAACCAACAAAACACATCAACGAATACAAACACTAGAACGTAATTAATAACGAATAATAAATAGACGATAACGACAGTGAATCGTGAAACTTTCTCAAATTGACAATGCCGTGTTCCGGGGACAACAAAAATGATGACGCTACAGGTCTGACGTCACGAGAAAAGGAGGCTATACGACAGAGTTGGAAGTTGGTGAATGCAGATCCGGAGAAAAGTGGCGTGGAATTGTTAGTCAGGTATGGAAATACACGAACAAACTTCTTTATTGCTTTTATTATTACATGTAACATAAAACAGTAAAATCCCATGCATATTTTCATTTTCTATTTTTTAAATAAAAGATTGTCCAATCAGAGATTACTTTCTCCGCGAAGCTATTTGTTTACCTTTGTAGATAAAATGTACTGTTCTCTTCATCTTAGACATACTCATATGTATTATTATTATTTGTCTGCATGTGGCAAAAAAATAAAAAAAAAAATAAAATAAAATATTCTGCTCGGAGGAAGGTTTGTCAAGGAGAATGTAAGATATATGCAATATGCATTGATTCAAGCAACTAGAAAAAATCCACAATTTTCCATACGTTTGCAAAAATAGTTTTTTGTTGTAAATAATGGCCGTGTGACACGAAAAGGATCTAAACGACACTCAAATTGTAGGCCTAGACCTTGATAACCTTTTCTGAATTTAGAAACCGCAATATTTTGCTAAATCACTTATCAAATTTCGCAATAATCAAAGTATGCGAGTAACGCATCTCAAGTTGTCCGACTTCTGTCAAATCTTGAAATGGATTCCAAAGCATTGTAACTAAAGATTGCTTAAGATTCAGTTACAACGTTTGTTGAGTCCACTTGAAGATTCAACGCGCTATGCAGGGGACAAATATTTTGTAGATAAGCGTAGACATTAAGTGATAACTGAGGATAATTGTAAGATAATTGTACATATTTTAGTGATAACGACAACGTGATGATACAATTCGTCGGTGGGGAGTCAAAACATCGTAACTCCAGCTTATTCAAGCTGTAGTTACGAGGTTTTGACTCCCCACCAACGAATTGTGGTTTGGCAAGTCATTTGATGAGTCGTCAAAACAGAGGACGACAGGACGTTTTGTTCTTTCGTGGATAAAAAATAACCATAACCAAAATATCGTATTTTTCCTGAAAAACCTCGTTAGATCTACCACAACTTGTTTTACTCTTTCTAAAACGGCCAAAAATTGTGTTGGTCCCTTTGGAAAGTTGGTAAGAAGACAATAAATAATGTCCATAGATACATAATTTGTGTACAATATAGCACAGAAAGTATTGTAATATTGAAGAGAAAAAAATGTTGATGATCATAGATCCAATTTTCCTTCTTTATGTTACAAATCCAACGCATAATCGCATAGGGGACCGGAATTGTGAACAATCGTGCGATCAAGTTAGGCGGGAAATCATGGTGGTGAATTTGTCGTTCGATCAGTGGTAATGCGGAGCATTCTTATTTAGAGCTGTAGTTGCAACGTTTTTCGTTTAAACCCTTTCCCAAACAAGACCTGGATTTGACGTCCTTATAAAATTAGGTTTGGGAAAATATTGGAACAAAAGAAGAAAATACTGATGACCAGCACTTTCTCCATTTGTCTTAATATTTTACTACTTTCATTTTCAATACGCATGTTGTTATCTGCACCAGCTTTCAAATTGGTCCACCCTAAATTTGTGTCGTTTGGGAAAGGGTTAAAGAAAATCAGCGATATCATCATCCAGGATTGAAAACTGTAGTAGTTTATTCGTGTGGAGTATCAAATGCATGAAAGGCAGAAAAAAACAAGGCCAAAGTAGGCCTAGTTTACCCCACACGTTTGAATTTGACATTGAACATTGACACTCGTATAAATATCCCTTTCCAAAATCAGCAACTCTTTTAGGCTGGTTCAAATTCAAAACTGTTGAAGGCCAGAAAAAAATCCATATAAAAGTGGAACAATTCGTCGCTTTTCTGCAAAAACCTCGTATCTGCAGATTGTTTTAAGGTTTACAAACCCTCAAAAGCACCAAAGAGCCAGAGGCGAAATTTGAAAAGTGCAATTAATTCCTAAACTGTGGTACATTTCCAGTCCAAATACAAACATAAGCATTTTGCACGGTTTAGAATTTTGAATTAATGCATACTTGTGGAAATATTTGACAAAAATGTTCAAAATTACCTCCCCTGCATATGAATATAGAGTAAAATGATATTTGTAAATAATTGTCTTCTTGAAGCGTAATCTTGAAATCCGGCACGGTGAATCAACTTATATGAAGTGTATTTACAAGTGTGTGAATTTTGATGCATTTCGTATGGAAGGAAAGTGTAGATTTTTTCAGGGTTTGTAAACCTTAAGCTGCAGATACGAGTTTTTTTTAAGAAAAGCAGCGATTATTGTATGTTATAGCACAGCATTATATATCTAGAAAAGGGTGCTTTTAATATTGCTTCCTTCTGTTCTTTAACCTTTTCCCAAACGACAAAAATTTTAGAGTGATCCACTTCAAAAACTGTCACAAATGACAAAATGGATGTTATTAACAATAAGATTTGTGTAAAATATGACATAGAAAATATTGAGACATAAGGAGAAACTGCTGGTTATCAGCAGTTTCTTCTTTTGTTTCAATGTTTTCCCAAGCCTTTTCTATTTGGGACGTCAAAACCAGGTCTTGTTTGGGAAAGGGTTAAAAGCTTCCCATAACTACTTAGTATTTCTACCGGGGAGTCAAATCTGGGTCTAATTTTGGAAAGGGTAAAATCTATCAATCTTCCCAAAGACGACAAAATAATGTTCAAAACGCTGAACATCGAAACCATTTCAGATAATTCTTTACAATTTTTGCAGAAATAAGAAAGTTCGAATGGTGTTTCTTAGAAAACATTGAAGGAAACGAGAAATTGGCGGCACATCAAAATGTTAACCTCATTTCAACCCAATCCCGGGCGATGTAAACCAAAACTGGTCCAGTTTGAAAGCAACTGCAGATGACATAGGAAGTTGATAGAAACATGATTTCTGTACAATATAGCTCGCAGAAAATGGGCTGATATTCAGTATTTTTTTTTTCTTATATTTTCGTTTCGATTTCATCTCAGATGCTTTTTCAGTTACGGACGTCAAAAGCAAGGCTTCTCCGGGAAAAGGTCCCAAGAAGAATCGAATAGATAATTATTACAGTATATCGTCGCTTTTCAACGAAAATTTCGTAACTGCAGCTTGTATAAAGCTGCAGTTACGAGGTTTTTGTTGAAAAGCAGCGATATCTACAGAATGAATCAATATTAAGGGATGATTTAAGAGTAAAATAAAGGCAGGCTATCGTAGATTACCACACAGGGTTTACGTTGACACAAATGCACTGTATGAAACTAAACCTTATACTGCTTCCATTTGTAACCCTATCCCGAACAAAATGGTGTTGATAAAGAACCAAACTGATAATTATCTACAGAATGAACCAAACATTAAGGGATGATTTAAGAGTAAATAAAGGCAGGCTATCGTAGATTACCACACAGGGTCTAAATGCACTGTATGAAACTAAACCTTATACTGCTTCCATATTTCAACTCTTTCTCGAACAACGGAAGTTAAGACGGTTGGAATTTGAACGCTACCGTAGACTACATATTGAATATCGAAAAGATTGGGATTCTTGTATAATATAAATAGCAAAGGATTTTACTTAATATATTTGGCACAAATAATATTAAGTTTTTATGTCTTTTCCAAACAACACAACGGATGTTGATGTTGATGAAGATGGGGGTTTGTCTTCTATAGTTAATTTTTCACTTTGGTTAATTGTGATACTTTGGCGTTTGGGTAGGAGTGGAAACAGCTAAATCATTCATTAAATCGTTCGTGCATTATTTGGTACGTTTGTTAAACCTTCATTCTGATATGTTCATAGCCAGCATTTTCTCATTTTCCCTCATTGATTCCCAAGCTTTCCTAGCATTTAAGCATTTATCTATATATCTATATGTTTGCAATCATTTATGTATATTTTTTCTTTTTGTTATTTCATTTTACAGACTGTTCAAGGAACGGCCCAGCACCCAACTCTATTTCAACAAATTCACAAAAGAACAGATGCGTGAGAATAGCATGGTTAGAGATCATGCAGCAAACGCATTGAGAAACTTTTGGAAAACAATAACAGAAAAGAAATTGCAGATAACCAGCATTTTCTCATTGCTCTCATGCATTTAGTATGATTTTTATCTAGTCTTCTGCAACGAGAGTGAAATAATCTGTTTGCAAAAGATGAAATAATTGCACGTATACGTTCATGCATTAATGTGTTCACTCAATATCTTTTTTTTTTGTCAATTTGTTTCACAGATTGTTCAAACAACGACCAAGTACTCAGATCTATTTCAACAAATTCGGTAACCTCACAGAGATCATGCCGCAAACATATATACTGGAACCTTTGTAAAAGAATGAGAGAAAAGAAGAAAATGCTGATATCCAGCATTTTCTCCTTTCCCCTCATTGCTTTCTTGCATTTAGTATGATTTATATTTAGCATTCTGCCATATCATTCAGTATGAAAAAGAGTAAAATATTGCTGTTTGCAAGAGTTCAAATACTTACATGCATCCGTTCGTTTATTTATGTATTTTTTCAATATTCTATTTTTGTCAATTTGTTTCACAGATTGTTCAAAGAACGACCAAGCACCCAGATCTATTTCAACAAATTCGGTAACCTCACCGAAGAACAAATGCGTGAAAACAGTATGGTTAGAGATCATGCCGCAAACGTCATGTTGAGCATAACAAATTTGGTGAACAACCTAGATAACGAGCAACGGCTCATCGAATCTCTACAGAAATTATCGACCATACACCATGAACAGAAAGTAGATTCTCAGGATATCAGGGTGAGTATAGACTAAGATCAGAATTGCAAGTACAGCGTAGATTAAGATCTGGCTGAACTACATGTATGAAATACGATATCTGGATAACGAGCAATGGCTCATCGAATCGTCAATTCATCATGAACAGAAAGTAGATTCTCAGGATATCAGGGTAAGTGTAGATTTAGATCAGATTTTTTAAATGTGTAGGCTAAGATCAGACTGCATGTATAACTAATATAACGAGCAACGGCTTATTGAATCTCTACAGAAATTATCGACCATACATCATGAACAGAAAGTGGATTCTCAGGATATCAGGGTGAGTGTAGCCTGAGATCAGACTTGTTTAAGTCTATGTTAGGATCCGACCTGTATAAGTAATCAGATACTGTAACGAGCAACGAGTCATAGAATCTCAAAAGAAGTTATCAAACTGTCACGATGGTCTAAAAGTCGACTCTCTGCAAAATTATAATGGCGAGTCTGGACTAAGATTATAAGGATAAGTGTAGAATGCAGGCCCGTAGAAATCCCCGAACATTTGCCAAAATGCCAAATTTTCCTTATTTTACACTGAAAATTAATTTAGGGAAAATCCAAATTTAGCCCCTCCAATATTCAGACACTGATCGGGACAGGAGATTTTGCCCCTATATAGAATTGCTTCCTACGGGCCTAGGATATATCCGACGATATACAGAGCACACTTGAGCAATGGCTCATCGAATAATCTTTGCAGAAACTAATGAACGAACATTCACAATTATCGGAAAAAAGATTCTACGGACATCAAGCTGTATGTAGACTTGCATCAAATTTACAATTATCAAAAGTACGTCAGTTTGAGCCCAGATCGGAGAAAAGTATTTACGAAATGTGAGACCAGCATGGATCCAAATCAGCATGTGCATACGCTGTAGTCTAATCATGATCTATGCTGTCCCAATTTTTACTCATTGTTTCTTACCACACCAACTTTCGGAGAACAGCATGAGTAATAATCAGACTGCACGTAGGTACAAGCTGGTCCAGATCCATGGCAATTTTAAATGCCGTAAGAATGTCGAGAATGGAGAATGCTGGCTATATCTATTTTTATTCCTTTCTCTCAATGTTTTTAAAACTTTCACAGCTAAATTGGTTGAAAACAGATATAATTTCGATGGAAAGGATTTAGAAAATATACGTAAAAAACTTACAGTGTATTTTCTTCCGTTTCTCTCTTTTCTTCTATCTTTTCCTATTTTCTTCTTTCTCTTCCATATTTCCGGACGCGTTGAAGAAGTAATTCTTCTTTGGGACCTCCGATTATAAAATGATATACTATCTTTCATCGACAACCGATGTCAGCTTGATGAAATCATTGTCTTTAAAAATCCTTTATCACGAAGTCTAAGCAGTTAACTTATGATCGCACGTGCATTTCTCAGCAAATGTAAAATCGAGCACGTGGAAATCGCACCAGTGAAATGTTTCGCGCCTTGTGCAAATTGGGCTAAAAATAGACATCGGTGTTAACGAAGCAACTTTTAACCTTTTTCCCAAAAGACAAAATTTTAGGGTTGTCCATTTTGAAAGGAGTTGCAGACGACAAAATAAACGATATTAAAGTAAAAAATATGCAGGCCTATGTCAAAGCATAAAAATATTGGGGGAAACAAGAAAAAGATTGATTATCAACAATTTCTTCTTTTCTCTCAAAGGTTTTTTTTTTCAAATGAATTTCCACTGGGACGCCAAAAGTAGGTTATAATTGGGGCAATAAATAACGATTTTTTTGCTTTAGTTCTGTTTTCTACCTTTCAAAATTAAAAAAAAAAATCTTACCAGATCTATCAACAGCAATCAATGGTTCAATCTACGTCTATCAGTCCTTTTCCAAACGGCAAAATATTTGAAATGCTGTAATCTGCTGTAGACAGCAAACTGTGTCTAAATAGATTTGAATTTTGAGTACGTTTTAGTGTAGAAAACATGAGACAAAAGAAGAAAAATCTGGTTATCATCATTTTCCTCTTTTGCATAACTATTTTGCTAAAACATTTGAGCCAGGATCTGGAAAAACGTCCCTTAAGGCTTTTGAGCCAAACATAGATTCAGATCAGCCTGTGCATACGCACAGTCTGATCAGGATCCATATTGTTCTCTAACAGCTTCTTCGTGACCTATAGTAACGTAAAAAGAACAGCATGGGTGCATATTGGACTGCATTTGACAACAGATCTTGAAACTCAATTTTCAAAAATTCTTTAAGGGACGATTTTCCAGATCCTGGCTCATTTCTAAAAGGAACGTCAAATCCAGGCATCGATTGGGAGAAATGTTATTTGGATTACTTCATTTCTCTTTCTCATTCTTCTTTTTCAGTTTATTTTGTCTCTCCTACGAAGATTGATGAAGGACAGTTTAGGGGACGAATACGACGTTTTTACGGACGAATCGTGGACAAAATGTTGTGACGTCATATGGAGCGTTATTGACGTTGAAATGGGAAAATTAAAGTCTTGACATTAGCCAATTTGGTGACGTTAAAATGGTGTTCATGTTTTGTTTTCATTTGTGAAAAATGTTTTGTGTAAATATTACATTATTATCCATTTACATGTTGACGGTAACTTCACTGGAAATGTCCAATAGAACAACGTCAATTTAGTTTTAGCGTTAACGTTGTCGAACTTATAAACGTTAATTGGTAAGATGATTTTACGGCTTTTCCGGCTTGTCATAGAAAATCCAGGTAAAGTTTCAGCTCAGTCCTTCCGTAAACATCTCAATTTCTGAAGACAACTTAACATTGCTACTGACGACGACGCCATCAACAAAAACAACTCAATCAACAACAACAACAACAACAACAACAACGACGACGACGACGACGACGACGACGACAAGCATGACGTTTCTGATTACGTTAAGTGCATTTCGATTGAAGCATAATGTCGCTTTTCAACAAAAAAAACCCAAACTCGTAACTGCAGCTTGAAACAATCTGTAGTTACGATTTTTTTGTTTAAAAGCAGTGACAAAGTCATTTCTCATTTGACCCTTTCTAACACGACGAAAATTCGTGCTGTTCCAAATTGAAAACTCTGTAGACTATAAAATACAACGCTGAAAATATTTGTGCAAGAGAAGTGAATGCTATTAATTAGCAATTTCTTCTTTTACGTCGATGTTTTCTCGAATCTTTCTACTGAACGGGGACGTCAGAATTTATATAGGCTACATGTAGTATATTTCCTTGCTTGGAAATGATTCATTTAATGTCATTTCGTTAAGTGTTATTTGTTTTACAAATCGTGTAAATATTCTTGTTACGTTTTGTAAGCATATTGTAAATTAACCGAACAAATAAAATCATTCAAATATGGTCCACTTTATTTTTTATCTAACTTTTTTTGCCGAGTGATGTCATGCCCCTTCAGATAATGCAAGATATCTTACACCCTTCCAAATCATTCCCGGTTTCGACGACATCAACGACAAGATTTTTGTGCAAATTGAAAGTAGGTCTACTTCCACATAACACACATAACATTAATTTATTACGTATCCGAACCTATTCGTGGCAAGTCGCAAACATTCGGCGGTGGAACGTTCAACCGCCGAATGTTTACGGCGTCGCCCCAATAATATCGACGTCATGTGAATCTTTTTAGGAGTAAACTACCTTAAGTTGAGGCAAATGTGCTACCCAGAATGCACACAAATAAGCAGCATAAACTTCTTGGTATGGCTAAAATTGTCGGGAAAGCAACTTTAAACTCTCTGATATAAATAAATATGATGATCTCACGAAGAAGTAATAAATTTTGCAAATGGGGTATAAATTAAGTTACGTGTCACGTTGACGCATTGTGCGTGGGATGTTTAGACTTCTACCCATTCACATGTAATTTGTGAACGACTACATTTTGAAAGCCTTGATGAAATTGTGGGCAACTTCGACTTGCATCAGTTTGTGCAGGTTGTGTATAACGAAGAAATGGTTCACTAGAAATACACATAGTCATACATCATATGAAATAGATCTTTAGAATACCTTACACTTTGGATTCAAAAGTAAAGTTCAACGTACATTTTTGTGGACAAACAGATTTTTCAAAACCCTGTCTTTCAAATTGCGACGAAGGAGCTATTTCGGAAAGGGTAAAAAGTTAACCCTTTAAGAAGCTTTACTTGAAAGTACTCTAGTCTTTTCTAGTAAAATCCTCTCGTTAACAAAGCCTGTTTATTTGCCTCTAGGAACTATAAAGTATGGAAGCCTTTTCAGAGAATAATTAGACAACTAGGGCGTGAGACTAAATAATTAATGATCAGAAATAACCCTTTTCCCAAACATTTTGTAGTTGGGAAACAAAGTATTGAATAATAAATGTACAGTTTAATCAACAAGTCTTTTTTTCAGGTGTCACTTATATTGTATTCATAGATGCCATATAAATTATAGAAGAAATGGTGCGCGAGTTTTAATAGTGAGGCGAGCGTTTGACAATAATTATAGCGAAAGCCAATGAGCTGCTTTGATTTTATTTTTAATTCTAGTTTCTCGAAGATATGGCTAGAATTCTGATGGTTAAATTTAAATAGGGATATAACCATTTTAAAACAAAAGCAGCGTAAAATGGAATACAATCTGATTTAAAATCATATTTAAATGCTGGTCACATACACAATTACACGTCTACATCACCGCCATAGCACGTCCAAAAATTGTCAGTCATACAATATATATGAGCCAGGATCTGAAAAAACGTCCCTTATAGCATTTGAGACAGCCAGGTCTCAAGTTCAGGCTGTGCCTAGGTGCAGTCTAACCAGCATCCATGTTACTCTCAAATGGTTGATACTGACCATGAGTAAGCTATTTGAGAACCACATGGTTCCTGGTCAGACTGCGTGTATACGCAGGCTGATCTGGAACCATGTTGTTCTCAAATGCTTTAAGGTATCCAAACCCTCAATAGCACCAATGAGCCAGAGGCGAAATTTGAAAAGTGTCAATAATTCCTAAAGTGTGTTATATTTCCATTCCAAATACAAAAATAAGCATTTTAAACAGTTTAGAATTTTGAATTATTGCATACTTATAAGTATAATCTTGAACTACGGCACTTTGAATCAACTTATGTGAAGTGTATTTACAAGTGTGTGTAATTTGATGCATTTCATATGGTTAGAAAGTGCTAATTGGATCTGTAAACCTTAAGGGACGTTTTTCCTGATTCCAGCTCATATATTTTTGGTCGTGATGTGGGCGCGAAGTTGTACGTGACCAGGCCTTTAATTATGATATGTTGAAATGATATGACTATTATCTGTACACTAAATGAAAATATCACAAAAAGATTGAAATTTCGGAACAAAACAATGTATAATTCTGTTTAGCACCTATTGTCTAATGTAGGCCTACGCCAAATAAGGCTCAAATATAGTAGTTTTAAAGGCTCTCTTACAACCGGTCGTACGTGCTCCTGCGTGCGGTCTGCGTCTAAAACTTACGTTTAGTCGTGCGATGCACGCACGTGCAACGTACGATTTTGGTGGACGCAACCACGACGCAGACTGCACGCAGCAAAGAATTGACCGGACAATTCTTATGAGGCGCTCTTACAAAAACGTCGTGCGTCTTTATAAATCGTGCGATTTTACAGCGTTTAAAAACGTACGATTTAAAAAGACGCACGACGGGTTGTAAGAGAGGCTTAAGCTTCGAAGTAAATTATATTAAAACCATATAATAGCAATAGTTCTTTTTTTAACACATCTGATATGTTTTGTTGTTCGATTGATTCAACAACTTCAGAATTTCCGATAATCTTCAATATCTTTTTTAAGACTTGACCAATTTGAATTCGGTTTGAAGCAGAGAAGGTCGGAAAATGCCAGGAATAAGCTGGACGTGTTGGATTTTTGAAAAATCAACTGACAAAAAAGTTATTGAAGATAAACCAAACGTTTGGCCTATCTTCAATAACTTTTTTATTTGTTGGTTTTTTTAAAAATCAACCACGTCCATCTAGTGCGTGACGCCTGTCCACATTCTCTGCTTCAAAGCGAATTCAAATCGGTCCAGTATTTACAAAATTATTGAATATTTTCTGAAAATATTGTATCACGTGATTATCCACCGAGAATTTCTGTTCCTGATTATTTTTGCCGAAATGTTTTGTTATCCGTGACCGACCCCTTCTTCAAACAGGAGACCTGTAACAAAAGAAACAAAATTTTATTAGAAAGTCAATCTCCTTCGCAGTTATCTACCCTGAATTCAATTGGGATAGCATTGGGTGCGTTCAGGGTTCTCCCATCGGTAACCGAGTGTATTTACCGTCGGCTACCGATGGTACCATCGGTAGCCGATGGCACCGTCGGCAACCAACAAACTCTGAACGAATATTGTACCGATCGGTAAAAAAGGCGGATAATCAATCACCAAGAGCGTATTCTCCCCGCAGAGTGATCGTTCGTTTTCAAAAATTATGAATAAAAAGATATTTTCAAAAATAAATGGCTAAATAAAATAACTGTAGCTTCAACTATTACAATAAATTCTATCAAGAACGGTTAGAATGCTATTCGCTTGCTATTGAAGAAAATATATGATTAGGATCGCCGTAGTTGGATTGTTATCCGCCATCTTACTGTAATGAAAACGAGGCTACCGATGCTACCCGACTTGTCTACTGTCGGGACAATTGGTTACCAACAAAATATCCATCGGTATGCCGACGGTTACCGATGGCTACCGATGGTTGCCAACGGCGCCGATGGCTACCGATGGGAGAACCCTGAACGCACCCATTGTCGCTGTGTAGAGTTTGGAACAAAAGTAGTGAGTAAACGAATTGATTATTTACATTAAAAACTTGCGTGGATTACGGTACTTTCGTTTGATAACTAAAATAAAGAAACATTCCAGTCGGAATTTAGAAAATGGTCTTTGTAGTAGTCTATTAGAGACGAGCATATATCCGACGAGCCTGTGTAGCCTATACACACTGGTGGTGAACTCGGCCAAAGCGAGGGACGTTTTTTTTTCGCGATCAATGTATTCCGTCGGTGTTGTTATAAAATCTCGTAACTACGGCTTTATCGAAGCCGTAGTTACGAAATTTTATAACAACACCGACAGTTTGTCAATTCAAAACGGTAAATCCGTCTGTTTTTAGAACAAGTTCATTGTCATTAGAAAAAAATCTATAAATTCACATTTAAAAGCAAACTATCTATACCTTGTTGTAGCGAAAATTGTTTTAGTTCACCACCAGTGATTAGAGACGAGCATATATCCGACGAGCCTGTGTAGCCTATACAAGCAGGTCGATCTAGATCCATGTTCACTGGTGGTGAACACGGCCAAAGCGAGGGACGTTTTTCTCCGTAACAAGGTATACATGTAGATATTTTACGTTTAAATGTGAGTTTAAAGATCAGTTTTTCTAATTGCAATATTGAATTTGGTCTAACAATAGACCGGGTTAACCGTTATTTATTGATAAACCGCCGGTGTTGTTGTAAAATCTCGTAACTATTATAATAGGACAACGACCTGTGAATGATCAAAGATCAGCGAGTCTAAATTGACGGGGGAGAGGGATTTCGATTTTTAGAAATATGTGACTCGAACCTACACCTTGTAATAAATCGACATAAAACTTTCTGGAGACAGCTATAGTACTGTTACGACCACTGCGGACAGTACACAAAACGTGGAATCATTTGCTTTTATTCAATGGGAAACAAGATTCCCTCCCAATTTACAGGTATTGGAATATACAGTAACCTTTCGTCACGGCTCATGACTCGATGTAGTACTGTATACGGCTTTACCGAAGCCGTAGATACGAGATTTTATAACAACACCTTTGGAATACATTGTTCAGGAACAAACGTCCCTCGCTTTGGCCGAGTTCACCACCAGTGATTTTGTTCTCTTATGGTTTCCTCTTGTCGTTGGATTGCGTGCTCAAATACCAAAAGAGCCGTTTTTAGAGGCTCATTTCTAAAAAAAAAACTAGAAGTGCTAATAAAGTTAACTAACCAGCAAAACTTGCAGTCATATAGCTTGCCACAGTCCCCGCAACCATTGTTCGAAACACGTACTGGATGACTTCAGACGACAAAATGGGTGATAATAAAGATAAGATTATGTATACAAAAGGCTTGGAAAATATTAAGACAAAAGGAGAAAATGCTGATTTTCAGCATTTTCTTCTTTTGTCAAAATGTTTCCCAAGTATTTTCTATCATACATATCAAGACAAAGTCTTGTTTGTGAAAGGGTTAACCGGAGTTACAAAGTTGCAGTCATAATGCCGTAACGAATGTATGAGTTATTAGTAGTTACGGCGTTTTAATGTCGAATATGGTAAATTGTATTCAAAATTGACCTACCAGCAAAACTTGCAGTCATATAGCTTGCCACAGTCCCCGCAACCATTGCTCGAAACACGTGCTGCGTGACCTCAGCGATCCGATCTATACTATGTTGTTTGACCTCAAACGACAAAACGGGTATAAATGAAGATGAAATTTGTATAGAATATAGAAACAAAAGGAGAAAATACTGATTATCAACATTTTTTTCTTTTGTCTCAATGTTTTCTCAAGCATTTTCTACCATTCGATCATGTCAAAAAAGGTATTGTTTTGGAATAAGGTTATATGGAGTTTGGGAAAGGGTAAACCGGAAAATAAAGTTGACACACCTGCAAAACTTGCGGTCAGGTAGCTCGCCACAGTTCCCGCAACCATTGCTCGAAACACGTGCTGTGTGACCTCAGCTATCCGATCTGGAACCATAATCTCATACGATCCTATGATCAGTCCCATGATGGCGAAGGATGCAGACCCGCATAGTGAATAGGTGGCGATGATTTCTGATCTGGCCTGAATTATTGAAGGGGAGATAACTCGATTTTTTTTAAAAAAGAGAGAGATATAAAGGTTTTTTAGTAAGAAAAAATCAATAAAAAGGAGAAGAATCTTTTCAACAGCACCCGATAAAAAGATATTGACGAGCAAACAAAATTTTGTTTGCTCGTCAATAACATTTTTATCAGGCGCTCTTGAAAAGATCCGATCTGGAAACCATAACCTCGTGTGATCCAATGATTAACCCCATGATAGCGAAGGATGCGGACACGCAAACTGAGTAGGTAGCGATGATTTCTGATCTGACCTGAAATATTGATTGATTGAATGAATTAATGAATGATTACTTGATTGATTGATTGATTCACTGATTATTTGATCGATGAAGGGTGTAGACCCACATAGAGAGTACGTGTCAATAATCTCTGATCTGGCCTGGAATATTGAAGGGAAATAACCAGGGGTTTGAAAAAAGAGAGCACTTTTTTTCGAAATATAGGAAAAAAGAGAGAGAAAAAAAAGGAAGGGAAAATGCATTTTCTAGAACGTTCTAATTATCAGAGGCCTACTACCGTTGTTTTTCATTTAACGCTTAATGTTTTATCCATCATTTTACATAATTATAAAATATAACTTACGCCAATAACGCAACTATCCAACGTCTTATTTTAACGTTGTCTAGATTTAAAGTGTCCGATGATTGGCAAAATTAAAGTCTTGTGCCGAAAGAACACCTTACTATTAACCAAATATCAAAGTTTCTACAATTTTCCAACATTAGAAGTGTTTTTATTTCGTCTTTTAAATTGGATATTTTGGTCTTTTCCGATTTTTGCTGATAAAATTCGCTAAACTTCCGACTTGAAATTATGACGTCTTCTTTAATGCTTTTCGGTGGATTATCGGGAAATAATGGCAGATTATCATTTTGATAAACTCACCGCCTGTCCAGTGAAATTATCAAAAACTTGTGCCCCGCTTTCGTTCATTTCACCCTATCTGACGTTATATAAGCCGGGCCAAATAAGTGACGTCACTACAAGCGTTGCATAGCAGTCACGTGCAAAATGACGCGCTTTAAGAAAATCTGTCATATTTTTTTTTTGAATATTGTCTAATTTTTGCATTAAAGAACTAGAATAATCGTGTGTTTTTCGAGTAAGATCGATTTATATTTCATTTCGTGAACAACGAAAGCTACATTTTCACTCGTGGCTTCGCCACTCGTGAAAATAAAGCTTTCGTTGTTCACTCAATGAAATATAAAACGATCTTACACTGAAACAAACGATTATCCTCTATATACTTGCCACTGAATGACGTCATGGCGGGAAAAACGGGCAGTCATGGGTCATTTCCCGGAAAGTCTGAAATTTCTGAAAAAGTTAAATGTCCGACTTTTCTGTCATAATGCGACTTCCCCAGTCGATACTCAAAACACGGAATTCGTCCTTAGTAAATGTTAGAAAAAAATGTTAAAACAGTCAAAGAATAGGTCGTAAGTGAATTAAGGAATGTGCCAAAGAACGGTTTAAGTTTGGCTGTATTATTCTTACGATCGAGATATGGATAAAAACTGAGACTTCGCTATATGACAGAAAAGGCGAACACATTATCTTTGTCAGACACCTCATGCTCTAGATTGGGGGCGGAGTCAAGCCATTGATGACGTCAATCCGTGGCAATTTTACGGAAATTGCCGATCTATATTTTCTCGAAAATCAGTTTTTCAACGATGTAAAGAAAAGCAAATAAAACTTTTAAAACAACCGAGTTTGGCGGATCTTTTATAAAACACGTTAATTTAATGATTTTCTTCCAATATACGGTGCAATAAACTGCCAAGCTTGGTAGCCTTTAAGTCACCGTTAACTCATTACCAAACGACAAAAATTTAGACCGACTCAAAATCAAAGATGTTGCAGATGACAATGTCAAGTGAATGAAATTGTACATATGTTGGTCATTCTTGGTAGGAAACATTGTGGGAAATGAAGAAATTGCTTGTCACAAGCAATTTCTTCATTTTCCACAAAGTCTTCCAAAGCCTTTATCTTGTAGGGAGTCAAAAAGGGCCATTGTGTGGTAATGGGTTAAAGTAGGCCCAGGTATTATTTAGATTTTCTGTGATGTCGAATCGAATTTGAGTACCAATTCTACAAATTTTTACCTATTTTAACAGAGTGTCTTCTAAAAACGTAACTTACGTCAATAACGCCACCAACCAACGTCTTATTAACGTTGTCTAGAATTACGTCGCCATTCAACTGCGTCCACGAATTGTTGGGATTTTCTGCTATATAGGGTCGAATCTATTTGATCATTTCTCCAATATTTATTCATTATTTTTACTAAATAGCCAACTGCATATGACATCAAAACGTAACTTACGTCAATAACGCCACCAACCAACGTCTTATTAACGTTGTCTAAAATCACGTCGCCATTCAGTTGGGTCCACGTGTTGTTGGGACTTTCTGCTATATAGGATCGGAATTCTTGACCATTCTGAAAAGCATGCAAACCATAACCCTACCAGACGGCAACATTTCAGACTTGTCCAACTTCAAAGATGTTGCAAACGACAATTTCAGGTAAATCTTTGATATATATTTGGTCTTCTACGGAAGAAAGCATTGTGGGAAATAAAGAAAGTATTTGAAAAAAAACATTTTCTTCATTTGCCAAAATGTTTTCTAAAACCATTGTCCTGTAGGGAATCAAAAGGAGTCACTATTTGAGAATGACTAAAACCTGATACTGAGACAAAGAAATTGTTAACGATTGAATTTACATACAATGTAGCACATAAAATATTGAGACAAAATGAGAAAATGTTGATTATCAACAATTTCCTCTTTGGCCTGAGCAATGTTTCCCAGGCTATTTCTTTTGAGGACATCAAACCAGATTTTGTATGGGAAAACGTTAATTTGTTGATAATAGGTTCTTTGTAAACAATAAGTTTAACTTCTTTTACCCGAATCATGATTCCATTCCATTCCAATTCAAATTGATCTAAAATAACATTTCGGGTACTTGGAATTCAACACTGGAAAGTTATTGTAAAGAAGTAATGGAACAGGAGAAAATATTGTGATTACCGAACTTTTTACTTCTTTTGCAGAGACATTTGTCAGTTTTTGTCATAAAAACTCAAAGCCACTTGGAAAAGGGTAAATATGTTAATTGTCAATGGACACTTTCTTTTCAGAAATACGAAATTAAAATTTTTGGCTAAAATTCGGACCGAAATGTGCTGTGCTAAAAATAGAACGAACTGCACGCTTTTCTTATCGTATAGACGTCGCGCTCAATGTTGACGTACAAACGAAAAAACGCCATACCGCTGCTTTTCAAACTACCACCAAAATGCATAGGATTATTACATTTTTGCGATATTTACATCTTCGGATTCGGCAATGATTTTTCTTGTGAATGCTACCGACGAAAACTATTTTTAAAGATTCAAAATATTTTTAATCTAATGCGAAACGTTTACGAACGTCATTAAATGATGAGGTAAGATGTAACAAAATTAACACAATCGTGAGTGAAAATGTGTCCGAAAATGACAAAAAACAACGCTTTTCTCACCAAATCGTTTAAGGAATGACGTGAAGTCATCTCTTCTATAAGTCGAAACACGTTTTACAAAAAAAAAAAAAAAAAAAAAAAAAAAAAAAAGACGCAATTGACTTAAATAATGTGTGATTAATTAGTATAGATAAAAAGGTAAGATTCTGATTTTTTATTTGGATGTATTTAATTAGTACGGCAAAACAGAAAAACGCGTCTTTTATTGTAGAAACTTAAATTGTTGAGTTCGAAGTACATTGTTTGTAGTTTTGAAAGATATAATATTTTGTAGAGTTTCACGTTTTAAAATCTGTGAAAAATTCAACTTTTTAATTCTAGCGACAATGTCACACGCACCGAAAAGCACACTAAATAGTTTAATGTGTACAAATGAAGAGATGTTAAAAATCGTATTAGCACATTTGATTATAAAGAAAGACATCAAAATAAAAGTACAAACATATGTCAATAAGTTAATGTGCAATTTTGCGAATTTTGATTGTTTGTCGAGAAGAAAAACATTCTTTTGTAAATCTAGCGAAAATGTCACACTGTCCGAAAACGTTACGTCAACGTCACGTACGAGGGCTGAACAAAAAGTTCGTAGAATTTAATCATTACTTTATTACCTTTCATTCGATTCCATTTATTTTTTCCCGTATGCAATTTTATCATATTATTAACTCTCTGATAAAATATCGTAAGTCTCAATTCATGAAAACGATATCTTTTCTCTCATTAAAAGGGTTAAAGAACGCAACACCGTTGCACGCCGTGAAATTATACGTGTAAATCTTCACAAAACGATTATTTTTCAAAACGTGCTAAAGCAAAACTTCTGATATTTTATTTGCCTAAAGAAGGTCATCATATAAGATACTTAGAAAAATTTCAAGGCTCAATATTGTAAAACAAGGGTAATAACTAGGGATATGGTACGACGTAACGACATGGAAAAAGAGTGAAAACGTCAGTTAGAGAAGAGGAGAAAATTGTTTGGTGGAGTTTGTTTTTGATATTTACGGTTCATATACCAACCCAAATGTAGTAATATATAGAAAGTTTAAAAACATAATAAAATGTAAAAATGCCATGTCTTGTTTATAATACAAAATAAAAAGAGAATCTAAATAATAATCCAATGTGTGAACGCACAAAAAGCGTGAATAATCTGCGGCGTTCGTCAACGACGTCGTATAAAAAAATCTGTTACGACATGAATATGAGAGGAAGCTTATTAAGATAATTTGAATTTTTATATGAAATATCAAGTTCTAAATTAATACGATCAGATTCACATGTGCTTTTAACGTATATATTTACTCGATACCTAGGTTATGGCGGATGCGGAACACAAAGAGGCAAATTTTGGAAATCATCATAATTTCGGATTCTTGCGAATGCGACATTTTTTCTTCGTTATTAATTTATATTTTTATGATTGATATTAAGAGTATACATTAATTTTATTTTGTTCATATAATGAAAATAGTACTGTGTTAGAAAGTTCTTAATACAATAATACGTCTTTCGGATATTTTTGTAATCGGAAGAGAGAATTAGTTAAATGCCTCTTTTTCTCTGACTCGATCTGGTGCAAAGACACCAAAATATATAGATTGAAGCTTAAAATATATACATGTAGCATGTGACACACCGAAACAGAATTAATATCGGAGTAAAATCACGAGAAAAGTTGCTTTCCGCTCTTTCTTTGTATGTACTGTAGCGTCGTTGAAAAATAACGTCGGTTACGCAATTGTACGCCAACATTGAGCGCGACGTCATAGCGTTGATCGTGGACTGAACGCACGTGCATGCACGGGAAAGCGCATGGTTGTTCTAAAAATAGAACACTTCGACTTGCACGAGCATTGCCTGATCTAAACGTTGATCGCGGACTAAACGCACGGGCAGGCACATGGCTGTTCTAAAAATAGAAAACTTCAATACGCACGAGCATTGCATGATCTAAAAGTTAATCTTCGACTGAACGCATGTACATGCACATGATTGTTCTAAAAATAGATCACTTTAACTTGCACGAGAAATTACATGATGGAACGTTTATCTGCGACAGAACACACGTGCACACACGATATTCATTTTTTATTTGATCTATACTAGACTATGATCAAATATCTATATTTAGACATATTTGTTCAGATCAACCCAAAATCAAACAAAACAGTTTAAGGGCGGTCAAATTTCAAAAGCGTTCACAGACGACAAAATAAATGTTACCGAAAAGAGATGCATAATTTAAAGTAGCCTATGGAAATCCTTGAGGGAAAACGAAAATTTCAAGTACTAGTAAACACAATTTTACATAATTAGTTTGGTCTGTTACTGAAGAAACATTGTGTGAAATGAATTAATTGCTCGTCACAAGAAATTTCTTCATTCCAAAGCCTCTATCTTGTCAAAATAGGAGTCAGTGTGTGGGAATGGGTTAACCCTTTATAAGCCTTAAGCCTTAACCCTTTTTTAAGCCCTAAACATACACTATGATTGCAAAAACACTGAGATAAAAGATGGAAATGATAACAATCGGTATTTTCTCCTTTTGCCGCAATACTTGTCCTTGTATATTATGACCATAATACAGAACTTAGCAACTACAATTTGTCGTTAGCACCAGCTTTCAAAGTGTGCCAATCTAGTTTCTTGCTGTTTTGGAAAGGGCTAAAATCTTTGAAGAGACAAATTTGACGCTAATGAGTGTATTGATCGCACGAAAAATATTGAGACAAAGAGAAACAAGAGCTGTCCGAAGACAGCGCGCTCGACTTTCTAAGTGCTTAGTATAAAGGGGACATAACTCCAAATATAGTGGAGCCAGGGTCATGGGCCATGGTAGTAAGGTAGAGGGTGTGATGGTGAATAAGTATTCCAAGTTTGGGTTGAATCCCTATGATAGTATGGAAGTTATTGATGTTTGAAAAAACTTTAACCTTGGTTGCAACGCCAACGCCGACGCCAACGCCGACGCCCGGGTGACAGTATAACCTCTCATTTTCTTCGAAAAGTCGAGCTAAAAAACATGATGGTAATCAAAATTTTCTTCTGTTGTCCCAATTTCTTTCCAATCTATTTCTTTTGTGGTCGCCAAATTCTGGTATTTGTTGGGAAATGGTTAACTTGTTTTCTCTGATCACTTGTAAGTTATTTGAAAGCGATAATTTGAATTTTTCCCGAAATCATGATTTCCATCTGTCTAAGTCACAAGATAACATAATAGGTACTTGGGACCAAGCAGACACAGTCCGTGTATTATAGCCTACATTCAAAGTTAAACGAGAATCGATACAAATATTTTGGTTTATTCTATGTTGAACAGATATCAATATGTATAAGTTGTTACTATAAATAGTCACATATACATCCTGCCTCCCCTCTTTTCCGTTATCGGTCTAATCCCTCATTAGTAAAAGATTTTGAATCGTTAATAACAGGAGAATATGTTGATTGTCATATTTTTTTCGTCATTAATTTAGACAATTTTTGACTGTGCATGATATATTTAATACTTAATTTAATAATATTGCCACTATGGAAAGGGTAAATAAGGCCTATATATTACTAAAATTATTTTCAACAGACACTGTCTTTTCAGAAAAACGAAATTAAAAATTTTGGCTTAAATTCGGACCGAAATGCGCTGTGCTAAAAATAGAACGAATTGCCCGTTTATCTAACCGTGTAGCGTTGATCGCGGACTGAATGCACGTGCACGCACGGGCAGGCACATGGTTGTTCTAAAAATAGAATACTTTAATATACATGAGCATTGCATGATCTAACGTTGATCTCCGACGGAAAGCACGTGCACGCACGATAATCATTTTCTATTTGGTCTTTATATTATGATCGAGATCTATATTTAGACTGATTTGTTCAGATCAACAAATGACTAAACAAAACAGTTTTAGGGCGGTCAAAATTCAAAGGCGTCTGCAGATGACAAAAAAAAGTTACTAAAAAAAGATGAATAATTTGAAACGTAAAATTTCTTTAGTAAACGTATTATTTTTAGTAAAGGTCAGTGTCAGGTCAAATGAAATTTAAGCAGGCCTTGTTTGGGGGGGGGGGGGGGGGGGCTAAAAGGTATAGATCACATTTCAATGTTCGAAATACGGACACCGTTTCTCTTTTGTTGCAAGGGAGAAAATAATATGGAAAAAACAGTGTATAAGCAAGGTTATCTCCCTTTGATTAGTAAATGGGAACGATTTTATCCAGATAATTGTGACGTCATTTCGGACAAACGGTAGTATTTCGTAGACGTTGTTAAAAAATCTCGTAACTACGGCTTGAATCAAGCCGTAGTTACGAGATTTTATAACAACGCCGACGGTTTATCAATACATAACAGCAAACCCAGTCCATTCTTAGCACAAAATTAAATGCTATTGGTCGCAAAATTATTTCAAGCTGTTTTCGTAACGTGCAATGTTATCGAAATCTGCATGGGATACTAACCAGCATTATAGGTCCGAGTTCTGGCTAAGCCACGACCGCCAGGCTGAAGGTTCGAATCCCGAGAAGTTCGCCAATAAATAAGCAATCCTCGTGCCGAGCACCCATGATGAACGCAAACGGGTAAAATATGTCATAATTTTTTATGAATAATCATGAAAGTAGCAAACAGTAATGTTTCCGTAAAATTTAGATATTGTTTGGGAAAGCGTTGACCCATTACCAGACAGCAAATTTCAGACCGATCCAAATTCAAAGATGTTGCAGACAACACTTTCCAGTGAACGAAATTTTACTTTTTTGGACCATTCGTGGAAAATATTGTCGGAAATGAAGACATTGCTTGTTACAAGCAATTTCTTCATTTTCTGGAAATTATTGTGGGAAATGAAGAAAATGCTTGTTACAAGCAATTTCTTCATTTTCCACAACTTTTTCCAAATAAAAAAAAGCGTCCAAAATTATGTGGGAAAGGGTTAAGGTATCAGAATGTGCATGGTATACTAACCAGCATTATAGGTCCTAGTTCCGGATATGCCACGACTGCCAGGCTGAAGGTTCGAATCCCCAGAAGTTCTCCGATAAATAAACAATCCTCGTGCCGAGCACCCATGATGAATGCAAACGGGTAAAATACATAACTGAAGATAAACTGAAAATAAAAAAAATCGTAAAATTTTAGGAAATTGGTGATGGACAGGAAATTGAGTTGAAACAATTAAGTCATCAAGGATAGACTATTTTGTAAGCATTGTGCATTTTAAAACATTTTAAAGAGTATAATCTAACATAAGATAAATACATTCATAAAGAACTACATTAAACTTCGAGCGGTTCATCTTTATGGCCAATTTCCTTGATAACAGACAAAACTGTGAAGTCAAAAAAGAGAGAAAAGATATCAAAAATTGGCATCTGTTTTTTATCTTCAAAAGTATGAAAATCGAACAATAAAGAGAATAATTAAAAGAAGGTGGCCAAATGCCTGTCAAAATATTTTGTAAGGAATGTATAAATATAAACAAAGACGATATTGCAATCGAGAGGTCCCGGGTTCGATACCCGGCCGCGGCAAATTTCTTCTCTGACAAAATGTCACCAATCTATGGTTTGATATCGTGAACCTATGTGGGCGAGCAGCTGGAGGATCGGTTAGGGTTTTGTGGTAGTACGGGTTTAAGCAACGACAGGAATGCATGGTTAGGTGTTCCAGCAGCCCGAATACGACCATAGCAGTCAAAAACGGCGTAAAACCCCCAATAAACAAACGAATATTGCTAATGAAAACTTGACATCACTTATAAAAGTACCTGTATGGTTAGATTTTCCACGCCGACTCTATCTCCAAACCAGGTTAATGTATTGTTGATGAATTCAAGGATTATTACAAAAGTCATAATGTACATCACAGCTTGAACAATGAGGGCCACACTTTGGTTTATACCGACTATAATTGAATCCATCAGAGACTTTGGTTTTCTGGAACATAAAGAAGGAAAGTGAAAAATGAGTAAGTAGAGCAAAGACCGTATTTCCAAACATTTCTAAATCCATTGTCTAAATCAAAATTACATTACAAACAATCTGATTGGACGAGACGTACGTCTCGGCCAATCAGATTGATTGTTGTGTAATTTTAAAGGTATACTTGAAATTAGACAGGTTGGTGAATATCAGCCCTGATCTATCGTTGATGAATTCAAGAATCATAACAAAAGTCATAATGTATACTATAGCCTGAACAACGAGGGCAACACTTTGATTTATACCCACTATAACTGAATCAGGGATCTTGTTTTTCTGTAGAGGTAAAGGAAAAGGGCGTGATAGTCGATGGGTTTAGTCCGTGGGCTGGCTACACCCTAGGTCCCCCCCTACCGGGATTTTATGACACCTATATCATTGCAAAGCTTGATGAATTCCCTTTCAAATGCAACTTGTTGTTTGATATATAAGTGCTGGATAAGCATATGCGGAACGATTGATTATCTCCCCTTGGATTACAAAAAAAAAAAACTTGTTTATAACTCAGCTTATACACATTCATGGGATCCAAAATATCCCAAATTTAAGCGCAAATGACCAAAATCCTTATAGATTCTATCAATTCATATCGTTAAATAGTAAAAGATAATTTCATACAAAAATTAGCACGAATTATGCCCCTTGAATATGTAAAACAAGAGAAAATAGTATAGATATTACCTTTGTTTATATTTACTTTGCATTTGGAAATCATTTCCACAGCGAATAATTGCTAGAATTTGTATTAAAGTGTTTATTAGATGCCTTGTAATAAAAGTCAAAGTGTTGACTATCGACATTTTAGGATATATTCGACATTTCAAATGATTTTCAAGATGGCCGCCACAAAATGACCACTTGACTAAATATCGAAATATCACTGCCCTATAATTTGTAATCATGTTCTGTATGTAAATGAGATCATTTCTTAGGAAAAATGAGTATATTAAATCTTAAAGTGTTGCCATGCTTATAATAGGCTTTTTTGTCATTTCTTTTTTTTAATTTTCAAAATGGCCGCCAAAATCTCAAATATGAAAAAATGATGTAAATGTTTTTCATTTCTGCAAATCTTCTGCACCTAATATTGTATTTTCAAATGTATTTAAACTTCTTATTAAAAGTACATGATTCAACAAGTAAATAAATGACATAACCTTGAAAATATATATTTCCAAAACGGTCCTAATTACCGTATAAATGGTAATAAATCCCCAATCCCATAAATTAAGTACTAAAGAAAATCCAAATTGATTATTTCTAGGAGAGATAAGCATTTTCTCTCTTTGACAGAAACCATGTACCCGATTCTTTGATAATGAATCCACATTGGAGTACATCATTGGTATCTTTTTGCATGAAGGTTTTAAGTCTTACATGGACAAGGGACGCTTTGGATAATAGGTGTTATAGAGGGTATAAAGACATTAAGGCTTATTTTGGTCATAGAGCGTTTAAGCTCTTTTTTGTGGGGTGGATATGTTTCATACAAAACACCAATATCAACACTTTTGCCACGCTAAAATGGCTTCTTCACTGTTAATTTACATGACATATAATACAATACAATAATATGTATTTTATGTAATCTGCCTAAATGCTCAAATATGAGCATGGATCAATGAATAATTGGCCTATTTTTTATGTTTAGATCGACATCTTTTCTCTTGAAATACTTTCCATCCAGGCCTATGCGCTTTGACCAAACGATATGACCATAGCAGTTGAAAAAGAAGTTAAACTCAAATTAATCAACGTTAAAGGTGGTCAAGTGACATCAGTCCAGAAGTAAAGAAGTCAGAGAACTTTGCAAAGAACCACACCTAAACTGCGTCAATAACTTCTTTCATGAGACTTAAAATTGCAACCATTCGTGTCCCTTTTAGGAAAGTCATGTTGATAGGAAGGGTGTGATCTAAATTGATACCCATTTTTTCGACAGCATCCATTGTACTTTGGCATTTGTGTACTAATGTAATTTCCAGTTGCAAGCAGCGGTCACATTTTGAGCGTTTGCAGGTACGTTTCTCACGTATGGTCTGCTTCAGATTGTCTAGCAACTTGGCATAGTATGCTTCGTTAATTGCACATTTCTTGGGTAATATGTCCAACAAAATATTTTATTGCAACCCCCAATTGTCCCAAAACATTGAATACTGAACCTTGTCTGTAAAATATTGAATAATTTTCTTGGCCCTTGGGATTCCATAACAACGTACCTAGGACTCTGGACCTTTTTTTCGTTCATGAGAATGCAACATGTACTCTTTGTCAATCTTTTTGTCATTTGCTTATCGTTGAGGAATTTTAGACCCAACAGTCTGTAAGTTTGTGCATCCTTTTGCGATCAAGCGATATCTCGAAAAAGATAATGCATGGACAATTTCTTACTTTAATTCGCTCAGCAAGTATATCAGATCTGTGAATTTGTGACACATACCGTCGACAGTGGTTGCAACTTTGCCTTCAGACCGAGCATCATCTTCTTAAGTTTCTCTGTCGCGTTATAACCCCCCCCCCCCCACCACGATATATTACTTGAGAATAAGATGGTACAGGAGACCAGTAAACTCATCATGCATGTTTTACCCTCAGTCCCTTTTCAATACAAGTGTCGAACCATAGCAGGCTCTCCCTTTTTTGCGAAAAGGCTTTCTAATAACCGTATATTTAGACAAGTTTGTGCACATATAATGACATAATAATATAAATCGCGGATTCCTTGGTTGATTGGAAATTGCGTATATGTGTTTCTCATAGCTAGCCCTTGTGTTTTATGGATTTTACCTCATCCTGAGGTTAGCTTGTTGTCTTCCACAAAAGTCAGAATTCCAAAAACTAATTTGTGGTGGAGATGTTTGAAATGAATTAAGAAATGCACGAGCATATCTAAAAACTGATAACAAAACGAAGGATTTCAAATCGTCGGCCAGCGACATATTACAACACTAGAAGTTGGAATATGATGTGTTTCCCTCTCATCATAATCAACAGAAATTGTGTTTGCTATTTAAACTTAATCTTTCAAAACAACATTTTGTTACACGAATACGAGGATTCCTAAAAAATCAAGTGTCTTCGAAGTACTGGTATCCAACCAATAAGGTACATATGTACAATCTATAACTGTTTTTATTATCACATATAAGTATTCTGAATTATAAAGGTGTAAAACGATGTCACTCGAATGCAATTTGATAAAGAAATGAATAATTCAGTTGCTATTATAGACAATTTTAAATCATCAATTAATGCACATGACAGTGCAAATATGAAATTGTCCAGCTTCAACTATCGCTTATTAGAATATATTTGGTAAACTGTGTTCCTGTAAAATAGCATTCCAATTAATAGAAGGGCAAGTTTAAAAAAAAATGTGACCGTTCACTTTTTACATGCCTCGGCTTTTGCAGAGAAACATATTCAACCCAATCAAAGCTAAAAAGATGTGTTATTGTGCCTTTATACTGGGTATCAAGTTTAAAGAAAATCGCTTCACAAATAAAAAAGATATGTCATTAAAACATGTCAAAAATGTCAGGAGTGAAACGATTTTGTGTGACACTTAAGACTTTAACCAAGTTTCTAAGCTATGGTAAATAAAATACAGTGACAAGATACTACAATAAGCACTTGTAATTCCTAAAACAACATGTGTCATCTAAAAATTACCTTTTCATCTTATCTTCACTGGTTTAGGATGTGGAGCCTGTTTTATACAGTAACCCTCTGAATTTTATGTCAGGAGTGAAACACTTTTATTTTTCAAAATGTGTTCTCATTTTTGTCTATGCAGCCAGAAATCTACCACTCAAACGTTTTTAGGAAGCCACCAACCTTGTGGGCATTCTACACTCTACTATTTAGTGATTCGTGGGTTACAATTTATCATATTGTGCAATATATATGCTGTCAGGAGTGAAACGCTTTTTTGTTGTCATTTTGCAAGATTGCGCACACAATTTTGGGAAAAAACTTGTGAACATGAATTTAGAATGTAATTTTGGCACTAATTCAGAAATCTGGATGATATTCTGTGAAAATAGCTGTTAATCTTAACATTTGATTGTCACACTTTGGTCACATTTTTTTTAAACCTGCCAAGAAGTGGTTGAGAAGATTTCTCTTCTGCACAGCATGTCTCCAATAGCGTTGTTAAGTTTAAACTTGGAGCAAAATGTAAAAAAGCATGCATTACAAGGCAAAAAATGTATAAATCAAAGGTGACCATACATGTACTCCAATGGGAATTCATTATTAAAACGCTTTTTTAGTACTTAACTTTTACAAAAATAAAGTTTCTTGTATAAAAGAAAACTGTATTTCACATAGAAAAAAAATCAAAGAAAGCAGGTTAAAGGTTTCAGCATGTCATTTGCGCTAAATGGAAGTTTATTGCCACTTATACGGTAATTTTTCAGAGCATATATTGTTAAGATTCTCCATTTTAATGGGTAAATCATGAAATTTTAGTTTTCAAACACAACAAGTAAACAATTTAGGGAAAAGGATTCAAAAAATGAAAGTCATTAACATTATTAGAGAATATTTGAGATTTTATTCGCCATTTAGAGAAAAGTATGCAAATAATTGTGAATGGGAATAAGACCGTATTTGCTTGTTCTGTGTAGCTGATGAATGGTTTATGAACTTATTATTGATCTATTAGTGTTCTTATTCGTTTGAAACATTAAGCATTATAAACACGTATCGCCTCAGCATATTTATTTCATAGAAAAGTCTTGTTTTAGCTAATTAAACACATATTTCTACTTTCTCATTAATATTCATGAATATGCAAATTAGCTAAATAAAAATAATTTCAAGAAAGATTTATATTTAAATTTTTAAAAAAAAGTCTTATGTTTTATTACCAAAATAAGTATATATCTTAAATGAGTATTTTAAAATATTTTATTGCAATTAATTGATCCAAGTCCTGAAACGTAGGAAAATGAGCAGTTGCCATGGTAACAGGCCTACCATTTTCTTATCCAGCACTTTTAAATCAAACAAGAACCTGAATTCATTAATATGTTTCCTGCGCTTCAAGAAAATATAGGTCTTAAAAAATCCCACATGGTGGAGGGGGGGGGGGGGGGATTTCTATTCACTAGTAAACTAGGGAGGGTTTCTATTCACTCGTAAACTAGTAAAGTCGTCTTTTTTGCAAATTAAACACATAATTTCCACAATCTCATCAATATTCCTGAATATGCAAATTAGCAAATTTTCTGAAAAATATTTTGGTTGTGAGAGAAATGTAATGACAACATTTTAAAATTAGCCTCAATGTTTTCTGACCAAAATAAGTAATTTTATTGCAATTAATTGATCCAAGCCCTGGAACGAATGAAAATGGGTGGTTACCATGGTAACAAGCCAACTACTTGCTTATCCAGCATTTCTAAATCAAATAACAAAGTGAATGTGTTAAAATACATCATAAGCTTCAGGAAAATATAGATCTTCAAAAATCCTACCAGGTAGGGAGGTTTAAATTCACAGGTAAAGTCTTGTTTTTAGCAAATTAAACACATTTTCTTACTTTCTCATTAATATTCATGAATATGCAAATTAGCAAATTTTCTAAAAAAATATCTATATTGTGAGAGAAATATCTTGGTAATAATTTAAAACTATTTTGAAAGATTTATGACAAAAATAAGTAATTCTATTGCAATTAATTGATCCAAGCGCTGGATTGTAGAAAAATGGACGGTTGCCATGGTAACGAGCCCGCCATTTGCTTATCCAGCACTTTTAAATTGAACAACAACCTGAATTCATTACTATACATCATAAGCTTCAAGAAAATATAGGTCTTCAAAAATCCCGCTAGGGGGGAGGGTTTCGGTTATGGGCCCATGGACTAGTTTGCATTCATAGACGGGCCCCGGTTTCTCGAAAAAAAAAAAACAACAACAACAAAACAACAACTTAAGTATAGACTCATGAGAATATGCTCAACTTCGAAGAAAAACTCCCTAACGTAGAAGGGTATTCGATGTTCACGTGGATTTCGTGCGATTTGAGCACGGTGTTCAGATTTGAGCATGAGAACGTACTTAAGTTTTTTCGAGAAACCGGGGCTAGACCTATGAATGTGTTCTATCAATTTAACCAATTACCAAACGGGCAACATTTTAGACTTGTCTAAATTCGAAATTGTTGCAGACGACAATTTAAAACGAATGAAATTGTACATTTCTTATTCTTCTGTGGTAGATAACTTTGCGGGAAACGAAGAAATTGCTTGTCACAAGCAATTTCTTCCTTTTCCATATTGTTTTTGAATGCTTAATTATCTTGTAGGGAGTAAAAGAGAGTCATAGTGTGGAAATGGGTTAAAATTTTTGTTTGCACTTCTCTTCGAAATAAAAAAAAATCTACAGGATTCATGCAACTTTGTATGGGCTCCAGGAAATTCATACATTAAAGTTTTAGAGCAAAGGTATTATAGAAGTACCTGAAAAATCAAAAGAACCGAGACAATTAGACAGAAAAATCAAGGAGAATGAAATGGTTGAAATCGTTTATGCCATTGAAAGATTGGGTAAATCTAACATTTAAGCATTTTACCTCATAATTAGGGGTCCACCTGGACCTTTTGATCCATCTGGAGGTTTCGGGACTTCTTCATCTTCATGTGACGGGAAAACTAATTTAGCTGCAGCCAATGCAGCTGGTGCAGACATGGCGGACGCGGCCACAAGCGGGGCAGCTGGAACCTGTTTCAAGATGGGAAAAACTTTTTGTCAATCTCACTTTTGTAAATCATCGTTGTATTGTGTAATGTAAATACTAAATAATTCATTTCAGCTCAATCAAGGTTTAGTTAGGAAGTTTTTTTGGAAATTTATCCCGGAGGACATGATTTGAAAATGACAAAAGCAACCGCAACGACGGTAGAAAAGGCACCTGCACACGTCACGAATAATTGTGATGGCGTCATTAAGGGTAACAGCATTACATTCACATTTTTTATGTTTGCATCATAAGTTATTGAAACAACAGCTGATAAAAGCTGCTGTTTCAATATTGAAGAAGCAAACATTTCTATTTACTTACTCCAGATGACATAAATATCACAAGAGCGACTCCACCGACTGTAGAGAGAGCACCTGCACAAGTCACGAACAATTGTGATGGCGTCATCATTGGTAGATATTCCTGGATAAGTAGTGCGGATTCTGGCTGAAATATAAAGAAAAACGAACTGCTGATTTTATTTAAAGCTTGCCAGATTTAATCATGGCTTACGGCTAAATAGCTCTTTCTATGGATATGGTTTATTGGGGCTTTACACCGTTTTCAACTGCTATGGTCATATCCCGGTGGCTGAAGCTTCTTACCACGGATTTCTATTGTTTCTCATACCAGTACAACCAGAACACCCTTACCCAGCCTCCAGCTGCTCGCCCACATAGGTTAACGATGTCAAACTATTGGTGTGTGACACTCTTTCTATGGAACGCAATCATTTAGGATTGTATCATACTTATTACATAATTATAGACCTACACTGCATTGGAACCCAGAAAACTTGATTGAAATTTGTTCACTGTTCGTACATGCTTTATTGACAAATATATATGAAACACATGTATTTATATTTAAAAATTGAAGTTATTCTAACAGTATATGCATTTTTTCGTAATTCGTTTTTCACAAGACAGTAATTGAACAAAGCCTACCTACCACATGTAAGAACATGTTGGCTACTGCATTGATTCCTTCTGGTGGACTGGTTTGTAAACAGAATGCTAACACCCGCCCTACGGTCTCTACCACGAATTTGACGACACCCAGATATGTCAGAACAGATATAGTGACTATCAACACGATTGCTTGAACCATCGACTAGAAGAGAAATAACAAAATCAGGACTGAGTTGGGATCTGGAAAATAGTCTTTATTACCGTTTTATATCTTATAAGACCAACATGGATCTACAGAGTGTCCCAAAAAAAACGGAACCCTAATTCAAAGTCAAATATTTTAAAGCGTAAACAAAAAAATCTAATTTTTGAATTTGCAGTACTGAAGATACATTATTTTTGTGTTTGTGTTCCAAATTTCACTTAAAAATATGAATCGGTTCAAAAGTTATAAGCAAATTAATAATGACACTAAAAAACCGATCTGACATGATATTGATTTTTGCGTCTTGTTTGTTCGTGAAAGCGCACTGTTGGTCAGCTAATGAATTCTGTACCGTTGTACATGTATGTACCGGTTTTGTCAAAATTTAATATTTACACGTTCTGTTCGTTCAAATTGAGTCCATAGGGTGGTTGTTTTGAATTAATTACAAATTATTATGTGATTCGTTTCACAAGGCGCAGTTTTAACTTTTATATGCATAAATTACAAGCTTGGTATGCTTCCTAAAATTAGTCCAGTCTTAATTTTCTTGCATAGTATACATTTCTGTGGACTATGATTTAATTCTTTTTGGTGAATTTTGTGTTATTTGTCATACATGAACATGTTTTGCATCAAGGTCAGTGTCAGGTCAAATGAAACCCGTAATACTTTTCAATTGAGCGGTGACCGGTATGTTGGTCAGATATTAAATAAGTGCCTATGGTTATTCACGAGTCTGTGATGCACTTCGATATTTTGTTTGTATTCATTTAAGTTACACCGCAGCTCTTCTTTAACAGTTTATTTATTAGCAAAAGAGGTGAAATGAAAATGCACTATTGTGAATACAATGTTTCAAAATCACTTTTGTATTGTATTGGAATATATTAACCGTCAATTTATCAAATGATTGTAGGCGCGCGCTGCAAAATGAAAAGATCGATATCGTGTTAAAATGAGTTTCCGGGTATATTCATTTGAATGCCAATATTTTCAAAACTAATTGTTATTTTTCAACCAAATTTTAACTGTTAATAGAAAACTGCCATTGCTATTGCATGTGTAAATTTGGTGGAGAAATATTACACGACACATGAGAAATGTACTTTCAAAAATGGGTTCCGTTTTTTTGGGACACTCTGTAGATCAGCCTGCGTGTTCACGCAGTCTGATCAAGATCCATGTTGCTCTCTAAAAGATCTAGGTTCTAGTTTGTAAAAAGAAGGCCAACACTCGCCCGACTGTTTCTACCACGAATTTGACGACGCCTAAATAGGTCGGAACGGATATGGTGACTATCAATACGATCGCCTGAACCATCGACTGGAAGAGACAGAAAAATAATAGGACTAAGCTGAAATCTAGAAAATGACATTTTATCTTATAAACAGTCAATGAGTTGCTATTCAGAAATGGCCTTTTGCCATAGTTATATATCTTGTGAGATTAACATATATCTAGATAAGCCTGCATGTACACGCAGTCTGACCTAAATCCATGTTGTTCTCTAATAGATCAGAACGGATATTGTGACTATCAATACGATCGCCTGAACCATCGACTAGAAGAGACAGAATAAAAACTGGACTAGGCCAGGATCTAAGAAATGACCACGTCCTACTGTTTCTACCACGAATTTGACGACGCGCAAATAAGTCAGTACAGATATTGTGACTATCAACACGATCGCCTGTACCATCGACTGGAAGAGACAGAAAAACAATAGGACTAGGCTGCAATCTAGAAAATGACATTTTATCGTATAAACAGTCAATGAGTTGCTATTCGGAAATGGTCTTTTGTCATAGTTATATATCTTGTGAGATCAACATGGATCCAGATCAGCCTGCGTATACACGCAGTCTGATCTAGATCCGTGTCGTTCTATAATAGATCTAGATTCTAGTTTGTAAATAGAATGCTAAAAACACATGCCCTACTGTCTCTCTACTACAACTTTGACCACGCGCAAATAGGTCAGAACAGATATTGTGACTATCAACACGATCGTCTGAACCATGGACTGTAACAAACAGAAAAATAGTAAATTATCTGTGCAAAAGTGGTCTTATACCGTATTAGATGAAAGTGTACATGTAATATAATCAAGATCCGATGAAGATTCTTGATTGTAACCATAAACTGAAATCTTGTATGAGCCATGGCAAACACCGCAGTTGTCAGATTCTCTTCAACTTCTTCAATGCCAAATTTAAGTCGTCATTTTCGTCTTTAAAGAGTAAAATTGGGTAAGAATTTTGTATGAAACATAAAGTAGACATATGCTGCTACGAGGGGAACATAAACTTGGACCACTTCGTTACACGGAAGCACAGTTTGACTGCATTGAAAATCGAATATTTCGCGAAGCTTTCTCTTATATGATTCAATTCAAAATCAAACTTTAAATAGCGATTAACAGAAAAGAAGTGGTCATTTGCAGACTAATGCATACTTACACCAAACACAAACGGATGGTCCGTCCATGTTTCACCAAACATGAACACACTTCCAGCCTCCGCGTTGCTGATCAGTTCAGTCAACCTATCACCCACCCACCGTATAATGGACGCGCCCCAACTTGTCTTGAGGATGATGAGAGCCATTATGAACTGTAGGGACATACCCCAAAATACTGTGTGCCAGTTAACCTAAGGAAGAAATATATAATTATTCAGGCTTATATTTTGAAATAAGATTTGAAATAAAGCACCATCATATGATCCATGACTTTGAATGTTGTGCCATAAAACAATGGGATATCTATTTGAATCATGAATTGATCAATGATAATTTGAAGCTTAGGAACAGCAAACGAACTCCCTGCGGATGTGTAGATGAAATTGTTGTAAGATGGACGGACAGACCGAGCGAAGCCAATTTGTACACTGCTTTTGTAGGTAGGTATACCATAGGGAAATTTTAAGCGTTTGTATCAGGTTGAACTAAGTACAAAGTGATTTTCATCTCATTCACTAAATTCATAGATGGATGTTAAATATAGCACGTTGGTCTTATGTCACAATGTAAGCATGAACAGTGTAACTGGTCCAAATTCAAAGACGATGCAGACGACAATTAAAAGTGTACAATATGTTAGATATTTTAACATTCCAGATAGAAGACATTGTGGAAAATGAAGAAAATGCTTGTTAAACTTTTGAATAGAGAAATAAAGGCGATCTGTTGTCGTTGACATTTTCAAGTTATATCAACATATGTTTCAGTAAAACAAAGAATCAATCTAAGAATCTTTCAAGTGCACAAATGATCAAGAGTGTTTTTTCCAGTTTTCGTTTGAAGTTTGAAATTTCAGTGGATCTGCATGCATCTTTATCCCATATCGTCGGTGTTATTGCAAAACCTCGTAAGTACAGCTGTAGTTACTATGTTTTGCAATAACACCGACGATATGTAATCATGTATTAATTTTGAATTCTGTTTCGATTGCTGAATTCAATATGTTGGAAATGATTAATCGTTTCGTCAAAACTACAGTTTGAACTATAATTTACACTTACATGTCAAATAAATGAATGATTGAGCCAGGTAGCCTTGACCTTTGACACACTTTGGAGATTCATTTTGTATATCGTCGGTGTAAATGCAAAACCTCGTATGTCGATTCTTATAATTTTCAAAGTAAAACTTTGTAAGTCAAGTTTAGACAATTCTTGTAGATTTTGCTTCATTTTGACTTATCAGTATAAATGATACATTGTATGTGGACAATTCTTCAAGTAAAACCTTTCAGTTTCGGAAAAGACAGTTTTATTCTCTATCCCCCGTTTCAAATTTTCCAGGTCAATTCTCGTCCGCTATGAAGATTCGAACCATCACATGCAAAATTACAATAGTTTGGAGCTCGATATTGATTGTGTTGTTTACCATATGTTTAATTTTGTAAACGTGTGCTATCTTATAGTGGCTGGACTTAAGCCATACATATGTTGTATATGCAATGACATTCAGAACACACATAAATGTAAACGTGATCTTGCAAAAATCTTGCAAAATGATACTTGACACTTGCCCAAACAACACATTTTACACATCTCTAAACTGAAAGGCTATGAACAAAACTGAACTAGGCCTACATGTATTTCATTTATTGGTGATAACAGATATTTTTGGTATGAAAAGTATTGAGGGAAAATGCAAAAGTGTCTATGATTTTCCCCTTTCTCCTCGTATAGTTTTGAACGAATTCTTCACGAATTACATACAATCTCGGAATTATTTGAAAAAGATACCTATATCTCACGATAAATGACCTGGCAAAGCATCTCTAGCTATTAGCTAGAGATGCCCTGCCAAATCATTTGTCTTGAGCTATACATGTGTTTCGGTAGTTTGGAGTTTATGAAATAGATATGCATAGCCTACTAATTAAAGTTTGGTGTCATTTTTCGAAATGTAAATATCGTAAATTGAAACCAAGCACATTGACCTTGAAACTTTAGACTTAATTAAAAGTTTGCAAATGTTTTGCAAAGCCTTCAAGTATGTTACTTAAAAGTACATTCATATTTTGTGCGTTTAGTTTCGCAAATTTACTATTCCATGGGCGGATCTAGAGGGGGTATGGGGATATTCGGACCCGCTGGCATTAGCCGAAAATCAAATTTTGACTACGGTATATAACGTTAGTGTAATTATTTAACACGTTTAAAGCCATCATTTGGTCTTGGACCCCCCCCCCCCTTGAAAATCCTGGAGGGCTTGGACCCTACCCCCTGTAAAAAATCCTGGATCCGCCCTTGTAACCATCCTCTTGTTGTTTGAATATAAAAACAACAAAAATCCGCAAAAGAATAATACCTATAAGGAACCTCAGATTTTCAGTGTTTTCGTGACAACATCAAATTCAAATTGTAGCAAACAATGAAGAAAAGTGAGAAAATGTTGATTTGCATACCTTTCTCTTGTTGTTTGAATATAAAAACAACAAAAACGGCAACCCAAAAATACCCATAAGAGACCTGAGATTTTCCGGTGTTTTCATTGCAACAGCGAATATCACATATAGTACCATAAATAGGGACATCGCCAAATATAGAAACCTGCAAAGAAAAGGAAAATTTGCATTAACTGATTCACTAAGTGATTTTTTTTTTAATATTTGTGACCCGTCGCACTAAAAAGGACCTTATGCGAACTACAAAAATCCTTTACTAGGCATAAATGCTACCATATTATCTAGTCTAATTGTTCTTTCATTCTATAAATTGATAGGTAAAGAAATAACCGAATTCGTTACTCGATATGTTATTGTCGTAATTAGGAAAAACGCAGATCTAGTGAAATTATAGAGGAAAGGGTGAGATAAGAATCTACATTACCGACTGCAAAGACGTATTTAGGCCTAAATGAAAATTACGCCAATTCTTCTGTACACGTCGTTCTTATTTGCAACACACTAGAATGTTTAGTTTCAATATGAGTTTCAATAGGCATAATAATTGATTCAACCCTGTACAAACTTACCAGCGTATTACAGTGCTTTTCTTTCCGGATGAAGACATTACCAAAAATTTCGTCATTGATGACGTCAGACAACGCGTATGACCGCGAGATTTCAGCACGTGCCATGATAACAACAACGTACCAAGAATCGTACAGCCAATCAGACGCCATGATCCTTCATCGCCCACGTGATGTAACAACGCAAACACAAAATACACGAAATACCCTAGCAACAGTAACCATAGAAACAAACGTCTAAATTTATCACGGTGCACAAGCGCAAACGTCTCAATTTTATCAAAGAAAGCGGTGCACACATTCGCATTCCTTGCACAGTGCGCGGAGTTCGTCTCATTTTCAAGTGGTATTTGCACTTCTTTGTTTATATGAAATGGGTTGTTATTTGGCTTTTCACTTACTACTTCATTTAATTCCATTTTATTAACGTTTTTTTTTGTCTTACATTATCATCCACTTACTCAATTAGTTTAAACATATTTTATTGTAACCAATGTGCACATATGTACACGACAGCGAACGTTTTACAACAAATGAAAAATTAACAGTTGGCAAATGGGTCTGGCCACAAGGTCCCTCTGGTATATTCAGCGTTAAAAACTCCCGTATTATAAATGTGATATAGTCGGGATGTGGGAAAATGGCCTCTGAGAAAATCATAGAATACGATCAGATTGTGCAAATGTGCAGTCTGTTCAGGACATCAGAAAATTATTGCTGTCTTACAAATAACATGTAGATCTACATGTTATGAAACTTTTAGAGACCATCATGGGTTCGGATCAGGCCGTGCGTATGCACAGACTGATCTGGACCCATTTTGGTCTCAAAAGTTGTAATAGCAATTTTTCGAGAAACTGGCTTAATACACATTTTTTGCACAAAGTTGTAAATTCTTATTTTAATGTAAAGATGAATATAAACTTGTAGACAATTGCCACAATTAAATCACTAAGTGTTTCACAAGGCGCAGTTCAAAACACCACAATAAAATTTGACGAGACCACGCTAAAATCGTCGGTTTCTTATGCAGGCCAAGGAAGGTCGAATATCGCCGAAGTTATTGCAAAACCTAGTAACTCCAGCTTAATTAAAGCTGGAGTTACGAGATTTTGCAATAACTCAGACAATATACAACTTATTTCTTTTCGACACATTAAATCTTTATTTTTTCCAAACGGCAAAATTAGGCTATTCCAACGTCAAACAAAATGCTGACAAGAAAAGTTATGTTAATATAGCATCTGTGTACACTTTTGAACAGAAATATAGAGGCTAAAGGAGAAAAGGCTGGTTATCGACCACTATTTTCCTACGTCTTGTCTCTTATAGGTCATCAAAAAGGGTGTTTTGGTTTGGGAAAGGATTAAGGCCCGCCCAACTACATTCAGATCCACATGTGCATATTACAGAAAGCCTATAAGTTGTCGTAGGGTGACGTGACTTTTCAAACTTCGGTCAAGGGGAAAATGCTTATATCCAGCAACTTCTTCTTTTCCCTACATATTTTCAAAAGCTTCCTTAATAAGTTGATAAGTCAAAGCCAAATGACACTTTGGGAAACATCAAAGGGTTAAAAACAAGACACTTGGCCGGTGAATCAACATTCAATGTCACGAATGTTTAATAATAATTTCACCTTTCAACTAACTATTCACAATTTCAACACTTTCCTAAACGGCAAAAAATCAGGGGGTCCAATTTAAAAGCTACGATGTATGTACAATATTGCAGAGAAAATCTTAAGGCAAAATGAGAAAATGTTGATTATCAGCATTTTTTGTCTAGCATTTTCTTTTAGGGAAACCGAAACCAGGTCTTTTCGGAAAGAGTTAAAGAAGCTTTGAATTGAACTAAATAAGAACATCATGCAAAAAGTAACAATAACAAGAATAATCACCTAAAAACAACACTTATCGCTTGACTTCGTTAAAATTTGTCAAATAAATAGAATAACAACCAAATCATTTCGTATACAAGATACATTTGCTGTCACGTATTTGATGCATCTCATTCAACCCTTTCACGAACTTGGCAAGTATACAAATACTTTGTAAATAAATAAAAAAACTTAATAAAAACACAAACACTTTATCGCTTGACTTCCTTAACGTTCTAAAATTCACAACACAAATAGAATAACAACCAAATCATTTCGCATCCACGATACATTTGCCGTCACGTATTTAATGCGTCTTATTCAAACCTTTCCGAAACAAGAACTTGTTTTGATGTCAGTGATGATATTAACTATTACATAAAATGAACAGGAACTAGTGAGATAAAAGAAGGCAATGTTGCTAACCAGCATTTTCCGCCTTTTTTCTAAATATTTTATGTGCTACAGTTTTCACAGACCCTGTTTTATTCAGCATTAATTTTGTTGCCAATAGCAGTTTTCAATTTGGAGCAGTCGAACATTTTTTTTATTTTTGGGGAAGGGTTAACTTCTACCTTCATGTCATGACCAGTCATGGTTTACACCTTTCCCAAACAAGACCAGCTTAATTATACATGTACATAGGGTCTATATTGACCTTTTTCCACAACATACCTGGTTTTGGTATAAACGATTCAAAATCATTCACTAATGAGGGACTAGACCGAAGACGGAAAACAAGGGAGGCAGGATGTATATTTGACTATTTATAGTAACAACTTATACACACTGATACCTGTTCAACCCTAAAATAAACCAAAATATTTGTATCGATTTTCGTTTAAAGGGGGTGTCTCAAATCTGCCCACGCATGGAGTTTCTTTAAATTCTGCATGGTGATAAAGGACCATATACAATCTATGAAAATGCATTTAGTTTCTTAGATAATCCAAACTGGATTCCAAAAAGCTACCTTGACTTATTCCCACTATGACATGAAACATGGCCCCTTTTTCATGTGTCCCAAAACTTTAGTTTTGTGTATTTTCAAGATCTGTCAATTGAATTTGATCCGAGACACATAAGGCATTACATTAATACCAGAAAAGGTATTTGAGGAAATTATTATGAATGTTTTTTATTGAATTAATCATGAAAAAATGCATATTTTTCAGCAAAAGTTTGGAAAAGAGTAAAATTGAATTGCAAAGTTAAGTATGTTGGAGTCTTTGTCAAGATTCCATATCATCACAAAAACATGCTACACATTTCCTCTTACTTTGAGCCAAATTATATAGAAATCCAAAACCGGTAACAATGTCATATAATACATATTATTGATGAAGGTGATGTTTTGATCCAACACTTGTATTCAGTAAAAATTTGATTGTGCTTCTAAAAACATTTTTATACTCAGTAAATTCAACTGTAGCATACATTACAAACCTACAGCAATATTCATGCCCAAAAAAAAACTCATTGGAAAAAACATAGAATTTAATATAAATATTACTTTTATTTACAAAATTACATGTATGGAAGCCAAGATAGGCATACATATACACATTGCAAGTTTTCTTTACTATTTGGTCACATTGTCTATGCGCCATTTTTAGTGAGACTATGACATGCAATAAATGTAAAGCCAAATGTTATGAAATTGAAAAGACGCTTAGAACCGGTACGGTAAAGCATCAAAAGGTGCCCTTCCGGGTAACCAATACATAACAAAACATTTTTGCTCTAAGCGCCCCTAATGAACTAACATGATATGGAAGGCCCCCTATGATTCAGTAAAAGACTGTTACAGCATCATATCTTTTCAGTTACACAGTTGAAAATGTGCTTGTTTATTTAAAAACGTGGCCCTATTGGGATAAAACAGGGTGCAATTATTTCCTCAAATTATTTTTCTGACCATAGCTTAACCTATATTGATACACAATTTATACACATTTCAATGATGTCATATGATTAACATGTTGTTTAGCCACCAATAGCCCTTAAAAGTCATATGGGAGCTGGATTATCTGTTTCTGATGCATCACCACAATATTTTCACTTTTGCACGATTGTCAAATGCCATCAGAGAAATCGGTGCTTTTTTTATTTGCTTTCTCATGTTTCGAAAGATCTACAAATAACTCTTGCTGTTAGCTTTCATGAATTACGGCTGACTTGAATAATTCAAAATGATTTTTATAGAAATTTTCCTCTCTTTTTTGTAAAGTAGGTACACCTGGGACAAGATCTTATGTGACCCTGGACAAAAATATTGTAACCAACTTTGAAGTCTACCCCTTAGCAAACTTACATACAAAATTTAAAACCTCATGGCTGTGTAAAGCTTTACAGAAAGAGCTTATTTTCATTATATGAAATGTTTCCCCTTTTATGCTGCCACAGCAACAAAAGTTTATGACAAAAAGAAATTCTAGTACACAGAGTTGTACTCCTTTAACCCAAGGATACTTTTTATCAAGTTTCAAAAAGATTTACATGTTAGATTGGGAGAAAAAAGAATTTTGAGAAAATACCAACAGACAGACAGACACACGGACAGATGACAGGAAATAACCGAAAAAATGCCTTGCATCTTGATTTATCCTCAGGTAAACTAAAATAACCAAAAAAAGTAAACAAAACATTTGAAAAAGTCATTTTTAAAAAATCTTAATTGTGTCCATTCTTGGAAATGTGCACTATTCAGGGGGAAATTCCAAAAGCAACATTTTACCGGTTTTATTTTTTCTCGATATTTCACGATAATCATCAGTATATTTGTGCGCTACTTTTACATAATTTTCAAATCTTGACAAAAACTGGAACAAAAAAAAATTTGAACAGAATTTGCTTAAAATATTTAAAAACAATGAATTTTTGGGTTACCCGCTTACATCAGTTGATGTAAAACAATTTTTTGTACATAATTATATTATATTTTTTTTTAATTTCATACAGGATCACAGACTACTAGGCATTATTTTTAGAATAAATTACGCGATGAAACTAACAGCCACAGCGCTTACAAACTGTTTTAATCAGGGTACCCTCTTTTATCATGGTGAAAACTTAAAATTCTGAGAAAATTGTTTTCTGGAATGTGCGATTTGAAACATTTCATGAATATGAACCGTTATCTAGTGTATTAACTTCACGCCAAATTTCATTAAATTCCGGGCGTGGGCAGACTCCCATGTTATTTTTCCTATTCGTGAGACACCCCCTTTGAACGTATAATATGTTTTGAAAAAGATAAAAATAAAAACATTGAGGAAAAAAGACGAAATGCCGATGATCAGCTCTTTCTCATTGTTTTCTAAATTCTCTATGCTAATATTTCCAAAATATATTTATGCAATCACGACGAATTTCATTTTGACATCTGACACTTCTTTAATAATGGACAAGTGACGTCTTTAGAACAATTCGTCTCTTTTCAACGAAAATCTCGTAACTGCAGCTTGCTTTAAGCAGCAGTTACAAGATTTTCGATGAAAAGCAGCGATTTGGGAAAGGGTCAAACTTTTTGATGTGACGAGTCACTTAGAAAGGGAGAATGAAATTCTACTTTCAATTGCATTTGTTTTATCAATTTCACCTCAATTCAACCAAATTTTACAATGACCAGATTCATGTAGTAGCTTTTCTTCGAAAACCTCGCAATTGCAACTTGTTTTAAAATGCAGTTATGCGGATTTTGACGAGAAGCATCGTTATTTTGATATTTAAATGCAGGTTATGTTGTTCAAAGTGATCTGTAAGGTTAGTTTCCCTCGTATTTTTGTCATTGTACTGTATATTAATGTCTGAGTAGTAGCACTATAAAGTGATTTTGTCATCATTCGTAACCAACTCCTTCTTCAAACAATAATCCTGTAATAAAAATAAATCGTTTATTCAAAGACAACCACTGTGTGAACAAGTTAAATTCGTCTCGTTATATGTGCATCTGCAATTTTATATTACCGATTCTCTTCGAAATCGGCTAATGTTGAAAGAACACTTTGGTCTGCTTAAGCTACAGTCGATATACTTTCTAAACAAAAGAAATCAAAGTGCTGTCAGCACTGTAGATTGGGCATCACTGAGAAATTGATATTGTGACAAAAGGACAATATGCTGATTTGCAAAATTGCCCCATTCTCTATTCGATGTTTTTTTAAGCATTTTCTATGAAGCGAGTAAAAAGGCGTCATCGTTTGGAAAATGGTTAATCAATGTGTAGGCAAACGTGCATATGTGATAAAAACAAGTTGAATGTACACCCTCATGGTGAATCCAAAAGGTGAGGCTGTTTGGGAAAAGGAAATGTTACACTTTACCTGATTTTACATTAAATCAACATGTTGAATTATTCTTATTCTTAGCTAATCAGAGTAATACCAAGTACGGACCCATTATAGAGGCTTAGCCTAACTGATCTCTGATCTGTAACTCGGTCTGCAAACATTTTTCGATTAAATGTAATGCACTTGTTCATTGGATCAAATGATCAGTCTAAGAACAGTATATGTGGTAAAAATGTTAAAATTCTACAAAACGGCAAATTTAAGACGATGATTTTACTTTGATTAACATAATCTAAAATCACAGTGTTTATACTCTATAGCCTCGAACCATTCGTCCTTTTCCAAACAAGACATTGTTGTGAAGCAAATAATATGAAACATACAAAGATAACCGGAAATTTCTCCTTTGTCCCAATGTTATCTGTGCTTCATTGTACATAACATGATTTCATATTTATCGTCACCCGTTTCGTCGTCTGCAACTCTTTCTAATTTGAACCACTCTAAGATATTGTCGTTTGGAAGAGCCTTTAACACACTGAGTTAAAAAAAAAAAAACAACAATAAAGATAAAGCGATCAATGCAGAATAAATCCTTAACCCAATTTCAAGCAAATAAATCGTTACTTTGTTTGGTCTTTCTGAGAAGAAAATATTGTGGGAAATGAAGAACTAGCTTTTCACAATCATTTCTTCATTTTCTACCATGTTTTCCAAACACATAATATTTCATGGGAACCTAAAGGTGTCAGAATATAGGAATGGGTAAAGCGCACACATTGTATCTAGTGAATGGGGTAAGGGTATAAATACACTAACAGTGGCAGTGTCAAGCAGTGACCCACTTAAACACCTGGCAATGCGCATTCACTGGTAAACGACCATTGAAAGTCAGAGCAGTAACATTGTAACTATACATAATAAAAAAAGTTTTGCAACAAAATGTAAATATCTGCAGTAACCAAAATAGTTTTGTTTTAACATAAAATCAAACGTTTACACAATAGATTATAGCTAGAGAACACAAGCAGATGAATTTTATACCACAATCGCGCGCGTCTCGCACTCCAGGTGCGCATTTCCGGTTTTCATGTCTGCCATAGTATTCGTGTGTATGGAGCATAGTTCTAGAAAACATTTAGGTGTGAACATAATCATCTTTGCCCAGCATAAAAAAGGCCACTAAAAAGAATTTTCTGAAACGCTGTGGGACTACGCCATGGACTTACGTTAGAAGGACGTTATGTCGCTAATGTGTTTCTACGTGGCAGAACCGGCGAATAAGATGCCTTTTTGAATTTTGCGCATCTCAACGCATAAGTAACAATTAGAGGATGCTATGTGAGCCAATTTGTGTGGTTTGAGATAGTCCCGGTCAAGGACGTCGTAGAAAAAGGCCACGAGAAGATGACCGTCATAATTTCGTTACGGCACGGCAAAGATGTTCCTTATCAACACCAAAACTTTCGAGTGGCTTCCACAAGAATTCCAATATAGAGTATACACACTTACCATCCGTGATCGTCTCCACAGATGAACGGTTACTAGACGTTGACCATACGTTGTAATTTCCCTGACGCTACACCATGAACGCACCAGACTTGACTGGTATAGCGTCCTAAATTCTTTAAGCCAAATTAAGCGTATACAACACTGATGGACTCCCATTATCATCCATTTCTTCCTGATTTGTCACCCATAGAACACATACGGTGCATTTAAGGAAGACGTGTGCGTGATCGTACTGACGCGAATGACGTTCAATCTCTTGATAAAGTAGTGAATGTTGATACTGTGTACAAACAATTTAAGTGGATTAGAAAACTTTTCACGGTTGTTCTTGCTTGAAAATGGCCGCACAGTCGATACCGAATTTTATTGTAACTTTTTATTTTGACCCCTCACCCACGTCAAGACGATGTTTCTAACACAATATTTAACGTTACCACAAAGCGACCTTTGAATGTTCTGCGTAAATGCATATGCTAAAATATATATAACGGTTGTGAAATAAATATCACAGAAAATACATTTTTTCAATTAACAAAGTCAGTGTTGCTAAACTTTTTTTACATGGTATATATGGAATTTATCTGAGAGTTACACTATTTTGCTTTCAAGCTCTTTACTCAACGGATATGATTGTAAAAACGCTGAAAATACTAATAGGTATTTAATTTAAGGGAAAATTTCATCAAAGGTAATTATTAACCCTCTCCTTATTTGTCGCAAAAGTGAAAGAGATGAAAAACTTTGAAGATATTGACTGATAAAGGATGTTTCTGTGGTGTTTGAAATAACATAGTTTGGCTTGAACACATAGCTCAGCGGGTTAGGGTTAGAACGTAGTGTCTGGAGTGATGTCTGGAGTGAAAAACTGGTTTCTATAGATTAGGCTATAAATAGCCCAATCTAAAAACCCTTTTTAGGCCACAGAAAAAAATCATTTTTCAAATTCGATGTACTCCCGGGAGTATGGGAGTATGCCAAGGTACGCGCCTGACAGTAACAATGGCCGTTTTTAAAATAAAGAGAGTGCACATGCATAATTTGCGGATTCCAGTTCGTTCGGTGCTTAATAATAATTGTACATGATAACTAGATCTAGACAAAAAAGATCGAAAAAAGATGACAAAAACAATCGTAACTATAACAAAATAGTTAAAGATTTTATCAGTCGAGGAAATATAAAACACACACCTGCAAAGCTTGCAGTCAGATAACTAGCCACCGTACCGACGATTGTCGCCCGAAACACGTGTTGTGTGACCTCGTGCACTCTGTGTGGCACCATGACCTCATACGAACCAATTATCAGTCCTATCACTGCAACTGAGGCAGATCCACATAATGCGTAGGTAGCAATGACTTCAGATCGAGCCTGAGAATAATAGAAAGGAGACAAAGGGACCGCTTTACCACTTAATCCCCTACTAATACAAAGGGAGATAACTATCAAGGGAAGTCACTCTGGAATATGGTAGAATCGGATTATCAAACCTATCACTGCGACAGAGGCGGATCCACATAATGCGTAGGTAGCAATAATTTCAGATCGAGCCTGGGAATAAAAGAAAGGAGACAAAGGGCCCGCTTTACTAATTAATCCCCTGCTAACATAAAGGGAGATAACTATCAAGGGAAGTCACCATGGAATATGGTAGAATCGGATTATCAGACCTATCACTGCAACAGAGGCGGATCCGCATAATGCGTAGGTAGCAATAATTTCAGATCGAGCCTGAGAATAAAAGAAAGGAGACAAAGGGCCCGCTTTACTACTCAATCCATTGCTAATATTATTTTAATTTAATTAGTTTAATTTTAAAATGCTAACAACTTACATTCAAACAAATATAATTCATTTTTGATAGTGACCACAACTAATTACACATAACATATTTATCTTGTTCCGCAAAAGTCCGTTTGTTAAGAAACATTTCAAAAGTGAGGGCATTACAATTGCTGATGTCCCATAATGATTCTGTTGCGCAATGCAAAAATTGAAAATTGATCGATTGAATTCGACTCGTAAGAGCATTTGATCTGTGATTTAATCGTAATTGGTTAGCAATAGTCTACATGTTTCCGAAAATCTTAGGATTCAGAAATCAACATATTATGGTAGGCTACATTCGAGAACGTCCTAGTTACGGCATTTTCGAATAAAGCTTACGTTACACTTACGTCAATTACGCCTCCAATTAACGTCTTGTTTACGTTATCTAGAATGACATGTGGGCCGATCTGAGTCCATGTGTTGTTTGGGCTCTCAGCAATGTACGCACGAAACGCCTGTCCGTTCTGTAAGAGAAAGAATTCATAGGTGGATAAGTAAAGGAAACCGACGCTACACTTACGTCAATTACGCCTCCAATTAGAGTCTTGTTTACGTTATCTAGAATGAAATCCGAACCGATCTGTGTCCACGTGTTGTTTGGACTCTCAGCAACGTACGCACGAAACGCCTGCCCGTTCTGTAAGAGAAATATGTCGTAGGTAAATACGTATAGTGTAACGTTAGGATCGGAAGTACCTTATATTCGTGCCATGAAAATAATATTCGTGCCTCGAAAATAAATTTTTGGGCAACGATTAATTTTCATTTGACGAATATTAATTTTCATTGCACGAATATTTAGCAGGCTAATTTCGACCCTAGCGATACAGCAGGGTGTGGCGGATCCTTTAAACAATCCCCGATAAAAAAGTTATTCAATAGCAAACAAAATTTTACTCGACTCGTCAGAATAGTTTTTTTTATCAGTTGTATGCTATATTGTATATTAAACGACCTACCACACCTAGTGAATCCCTGATAATTTCTGGCCTTCTCAGCTTTAAAGTGACATTTCACATTCATTTCATTTTTTAAAAGTATTTCTTGATGCAAAGATTTTTATTCTTATGCGTAGAAATGCTATCAGTTTTTTGAAGTTTTTATTTATAAGCGAAAAATATGCCTTTAAAGTTGAGACAGAAATGACAAACTCTATATAAATTTGAACTGTTGTCCACAACAATCTGTTTAATTTCAGCACAAAAATATATTTCTCGTAAACGGTTCAATATTTTGGCTTGAAATTTTCAGAATTTTCATAAGAAAACATGCTCTTCCAGATAGAATAAACGTTAAATTTATGTAAAAAATATCGTGAAATGTGACTTTAAAAACTTTTTTTCAAAAAGTCTGAATTAATTAAAGTGATCGAACTACTTGTTACTGTCGTTGCTGCTGTTGTTTTTATTTTTTTGTTTTGTTTTTGTCACGTGATTCCCAGTCGTCTGTAATGATTTCAATGATTTCAAAACATGGTATAACCCATTACCAGACGGCAAAATTTGTATACTCTTCCAATTTGAAAGGTGATTCAGACGACAATTTAAAGTATGTGGAATTTGAAAAATATATCCATTTTGGATTAGAAAACATTGTGGAAAATGAAGAAATTGCTTGTCACAAGCAATTTCTTTATTTTTTTCACATTGTTTTCCCAAGCCCTTTCTTGTGAAGGAGTCAAAAGGCGCCACTGTGCAGTAATGGGATGAGCAATAAACATCAAAATATAAGTAAGCCTACCAGTATTATTTTCCCGAGTTGCGGATAGGCCACCACCGGCAGGCTAAAAGTTCGAACACCCAGGATTTCACCGATAAATAAACAATCTTCGTGCCTCGCTCCCATCAGGAAAGCAAAAGGATAGAACACGTAGCTCGAGATGAACTGCAATTCGAAAATATAAATATTCAAATCGATGCTTTTCAACAAAGACCTCTTCACTGCAGCTTGTTTTAAGCTGCAGTTACGAGGTTTTTATTGAAAAGTGACGAAATGATAAGTAGGAGAAAAGATTAAAAGTTCGCACCCCCAGGATTTCACAGATAAACAAACAATCTTCGTGTCTCGCGCCCATTAAGATCGCAAACGGGTAGAACACGTAACTGGAGATCAACTGGAATTGGGAAAAGTTTTAAAATAGATGCTTTTCAACCAAAAACCTCGTAACTGAAGCTTGTTTTAAGCTGCAGTTAGGAGGTTTTGATTGAAAAGTGACGAAATGATTAGAAGGAGAACGACTGAAAGTTCGAGCACCCAGGATTTTGCCGATAAACAAACAATCTTCGTGTCGCGCGCCCACCAGGTATGCAAACGGATAAAACACATAACTGGAAATGAATTGTAATTGGAAAATATAAATATTCAAATGGATGCTTTTTAACAAAAACCTCGTACCTGCAGCTTGTTTTAAGCTGCAGTTACGAAGTTTTTATTGACAGGCGACGATATAATAAGTAGGCGAATATCAAGTTGTTCACCGATAAACAAACAATCTTCAGTCTCGTGTCCGAGTGTTTTGAATCGATGAGTACGTAATTTAAGCTGCTCACCGAACCACGTTAGTGTGTTGTTAATAAACACCAACATGATGACAAAAGTCATGATATAAATGATGGCCTGTACAACCAGGGCTAAATAATGACATTATCTTAACAAATGACAAACTATGACAATAAGAGCATTTAAACAAAGTAAACATACTTGCACTGTCAGTTTTTCCACGCCAATTCTGTCGCCGAACCACGTAAGTGTGTTGTTAATAAACTCCAAAATAATGACAAAAGTCATAATATAAATAATGGCCTGTACGACAAGGGCTACGCTTTGGTTTATTCCCACAACGATAGAATCTACCAGGGATTTGGGCTTTCTGAAAAAGAAATCAAGAGAAAGAAGATTTGTATGGAATAAATGTGAACCTTTAGAGGGACCAGGGCCGCGTTTTACTAACATAATTTTTTGCAAAAACCTTGTAACAACACATCTGATTGAAAGAGAAATAAAAACAGTAATTATTCGGCCAATCAGATTTGTTGTTGTTTTAAAAATGTTCGTAAGTTTGATAGTAAAGCGGGCCCCAGTGATCTGTGTTTCAGTAATTCAGCATTGTTGTGTGGTGCATTGCATTGTCTATGGCCAAAGAGAAAGGAATTTTAGCGCAGATACCATATTTTGCACTATTAGTATCTATCAAGGTCCAGTTTCACATAAATGTTACTATAAATATGAATGGCGGGTCGGTCAATTATATACATATTTGATAAAGAATGACTAAATGAACTTCATTTGAAATTTCCTAGGACAGAAATAATCTAGATATGCAGATTGACCATTCAATACGATTTTTCTTGACTATATTTTTTATTTAAGGAATGAATGCAATTTTAATTTTTTTCATGCAGGTATGAAAAATAAAATCTAATCACACTGTATGAACTTCGCGGTTCATACAAAGGTGTGATTATATATTATTTTTCATACCTGCATGAAAAAATAAAATTACATTCATTTCATATTAATATTCTGCGATTTATAAAAGAATAAAAACACAACTTTTCATTATAAAGTTTCAAAAAAAAAAAAAAAAATGGCAGGTTAATAATGCGGCGTAGATCTAATACAATGTTTGACAGGAAAAAATAGTCCCGGCATTTTTTTTTCATGGAGGTATGAAAAATATTTTTAACCAACCAGAACGCTGGGATTTTAATGAAATCAACTAATATTAAATTATTTGTTTGTATGTCCGATAACCTAGTACGGGTCCCTTTGAATAAATACAATATTGGTAATAAACTAAACCTACCTCATAATTCCAAATTGACCACGACCGGCGTTAGTTTCAGGAGGGTGGGATACCTCTTCTTTATCATGCGAGGGAAACACAAGTTTAGAAACACAAGTTTAGCTGTGATTATAGTATTTCTAGACACCTCAAAATCAGTTCTTGTTTGGAAAAGTTAAAATCAGTGTAGTAATAAACTATAAACACCTCATTATTCCAAATTGACCACGACCAGCGTTATCTTCCGGAGGGTGGGGCACCTCTTCTTCATCATGCGAGGGAAACACGAGTTTAGCTGTGATTATAGTATTTCTAGACACCTCAAAATCAGTTCTTGTTTGGAAAGGGTTAAAATCAGTGTAGTAATAAACTATACTATTGAAAAGCATTGATTAATAATAAACTTAACATACCTCATAATTCCAAATTGCCCACGACCGGCGTTATCTTCCGGAGGGTGGGGCACCTCTTCTTCATCATGCGAGGGAAACACAAGTTTAGCTGTGATTATAGTATTTCTATAGACCTCAAAATCAGTTCTTGTTCGGAAAAGGGTTAAAATCAGTGAAGTAATAAACTTAACCTACCTCATTATTCCAAATTGACCACGACCGGCGTTATCTTCCAGAGGGTGGGGCACCTCTTCTTTATCATGCGAGGGAAACACGAGTTTAGCTGTGATTATAGTATAGAAATATAGAAATAATAGAGACCTCAAAATCAGTTCTTGTTTGGAAAAGTTAAAATCAAAGTAGTAATAAACTATACACACCTCATAATTCCAAATTGACCACGACCGGCGTTATCTTCAGGTGGGATACCTCTTCTTTATCGTGCGAGGGAAATACGAGTTTAGCTGTGATTATAGTATTTCTAGACACCTCAAAATCAGTTCTTGTTTGGAAAAGTTAAAATCAGTGTAGTAATAAACTATACACACCTCATAATTCCAAATTGACCACGACCGGCGTTATCTTCCGGTGGGTGGGGTACCTCTTCTTCATCGTACGAGGGAAACACAAGTTTAGCAGCGGCAAGTGCGGCAGGGGCTGACATAGTGGAAGCTGCGATGATGGGGGCCGCTGGGATCTTGGAATTACAATAATAAGTATTTAGAAAACGTTGTGGAAAATAAAGAAATTGCTTGTGACAAGCAATTTCTTTATATTCCAAAACGTTTTTTTTTTTACCCGTATGACCCCAAAATTGTCAAATGTTACTCACCTAAAGTTGTCGTCTGAAACGTATCTGAATTTGGACAGGTTCAAATTTTGTCGTTTGGTAATGGGTTTAAACACTATTACACTGCTTTTAAACAAAAACCTCGCAACTGCAGCGAATAAACAAGCTGCAGTTACGAGCTTTTTTGTTGAAAACCGACGATTAGTTATAAACTATACGCACCTCATTATTCCAAATTGTCCACGACCGGCGTTATCTTTCGGAGGGTGGGGTACCTCTTCTTTATCATGCGAGGGAAACACGAGTTTAGCTGTGATTATAGTATTTCTAGACACCTCAAAATCAGTTCTTGTTTGGAAAAGTTAAAATCAGTGTAGTAATAAACTATACATACCCCATTATTCCAAATTGACCACGACCGGCGTTATCTTCCGGTGGGTGGGGTGCCTCTTCTTTATCATGCGAGGGAAACACAAGTTTAGCGGCGGTCAGTGCGGCAGGGGCTGACATAGTGGAGGCTGCGATGATGGGTGCCGCTGGGATCCTAGGATTTCAAGAATAAGTTTTTGATATCAATGAGGAAAATAAAGAAATTGCTTGTGACAAGCAATTTCTTTCTTTCCCAAAATGTTTTTCTACCTTGTATGACCAAAACAATGTCAAATGTTATTCACTTGATAATTATGGTCGTAAGATACAAATTTGAATTTGGCCAAGTCCAAATTTTGTCGTTTGGTAAGGGGTTAAAACAATTTAGTAATAAGCTAAACATACCTCATTATTCCAAATTACCCACGGCCATTGTTATCTTCATGCGGGTGGGGTACCTCTTCTTCATCATGCGAAGGAAACACAAGTTTGGCGGCGGCTTGGGGTTACAAGAATACATTTTGGAAAACATTGAGGAAAATAAAGAAATTGCTTGTGACAATGTGAAATTGCTTGTGATAATTGTTTGTAAAAGGGTTAAAATCAGTGTATTAGTAAAACTAAACCTACCTCACAATTCCAAATTGACCATGACTGGCGTTATCTTCAAGTGGGTGGGGTACCTCTTCTTTATCGTGCGAGGGAAACACACGTTTAGCGGCAGCCATAATTTCCCGAAACCCGCCCTTCGTTGAAGAATATGGACCTAAAAATCAGGCCTCGTGTGGGAAAGGGATAAATTGCATAATTTATAAACTTAACGCACCTCATAATTCCAAATTGACCACGACCGGCGTTATCTTCCGGAGGGTGGGGTACCTCTTCTTTATCATGCGAGGGAAACACAAGTTTAGCTGTGATTATAGTACTTCTAGACACCTCAAAATCAGTTCTTGTTTGTAAAAGTTAAAATCAGTGTAGTAATAAACTATACACACCTCATAATTCCAAATTGACCACGACCGGCGTTATCTTCCGGTGGGTGGGGTACCTCTTCTTCATCGTGCGAGGGAAACACGAGTTTAGCGGCGGCAAGTGCGGCAGGGGCTGACATAGTGGAAGCTGCGATGATGGGGGCCGCTGGGATCTTGGGATTTCAAGAATGAGTCTTTACAAAACATTGTGGAAAATAAAGAAATTGCTTGTGACAAGCAATTTCTTTCTTTCCCACAACGTTTTTTACCATGTATGACCCCCAAAATTGTCAAATGTTACTCACCTGAAATTGTCGTCTGAAACAAAACTGAATTTGGACAATTCCAAATTTTGTCGTTTGGCAATGGCTTAAAACCCTTATCAGTATAAGACTTAACGTACCTAATAACTCCAGATGAAAAACGTCAAAATCATGTCTTGTTTGGAAAGTTAATATCAGTATAGTAATAAACTATACACACCTCATAATTCGAAATTGACCACGACCGGCGTTATCTTTCGGAGGGTGGGGTACCTCTTCTTTATCGTGCGAGGGAAACACAAGTTTGGCGGCGGCCAGTGCGGCAGGGGCCGACATCGTGGAGGCTGCGATAATGGGGGCTGCTGGGATCTTTGGATTACAAATAGTGATAAATGTTTGAAACAAAATCAGTGTCAAAATTATCAAGTTATCGATATTGAATTTTAAAAGGATGTTTGAAATTATGTTGAATTCTATTTTCACCTTTCCCCGTTTTCCGCGGAAAAGGAAATTGGGGATGTTATTCGGGTTGCAAAATGATGACGGCGAAGTCGTACGAAGTGTTCAGTATCGAGTGATAGGTGGTAGGCCCTATAGTATACCTGTATACCTTAAATGCAACGATGACAGGTTTCGAGCTTTTAACAAAGAAGCGTAATTTAAGACTATTTATTTTACATCGACTGGGGGGGGGGGGGGGGATTCTTACAAATTATATAAATCGATTGTGATTCACATGTATGTCAGTATTCACGCTAAATTTGTGGGCCTATGAAAATTCCAGGAGCGACCTCCACTATCGGGGATCGTATTAATAACCTGTTGGACTCAAGGTCGACGCTCTTCCCGGCTACGAACACCACACCATTTACAAAGTATTGTGTGAAAAAGAGCAATATTGTACGGAAGCCCGATTTTGAAAAAGTCTAACATGCAAATACAGTTAAGCATCGAATAAAAAGTTAAACATCGAATAAAATAATACATACGCACCCCTGACGCCATAAAGACCACAAGCGCTACCCCACCTACAGTGGATAAAGCCCCAGAAATGGTCACAAATAATTGTGATGGCGTCATGCCTGGTAGATATTCTTGGATGAAGAGTGCGGATTCGGGCTGTAAATAGATAATTATTTAGAATTTGTTTCTTTTCTGACGCCATAAACACGACCAGTCGTATCCCAAATAAGTGTTCTCTTACAAATAATAATAAAACCAAATTGGGCTAAATAACAAATATATTTGAAACAAGTAAACGACGTGGAAAATTATGTGTCAATTTGTCTTGTTTCTGTCTTATTTTGGGATTTGTAGATGTTGTTGTTGTTATTGTTGTGGTCGTTGTTTCTTGCACTTTCTTCTTGGATTGGGAAAAATTTGGGTCGGTCCAATGCTACGGTCGGTCGGGTCAGAATTCGTTTGAAGGGAGTCAAACCTCGTAACTACAGCTTGAAAAAGCTGGAGTTACGAGGTTTTGACTCTCCACCGACGATATTTTCTCTGTATCATAACATAACACATTTTTATTGGCATATTTAACAAAATAATACTCGAATTTTATTAGTTCTATCGCAAGCAGCTTTGAATTTGAATGATAAGTAAACGTTTTTTTTCAAATATAATTTTGCTATTTGCAAACATACACATGTATACTTACAACGTTGAGGAATATGTTGGCAACCACGTTGATTCCCTCGGAAGGACTCGTTTGTAGAAAGAAAGCCAGTGCAATTCCAACTGTTTCGACAACAAATTTTATCACACCCAGATAAGTTAGGACAGATATGGCTACTATAAGAACTACCACTTGAACCATCGTCTGAAATAAATGTGACCCGTCACGCTAAAAAGGACCTTATCCGAGCTCCAAAACTAGATAAATTTTGACAAACTTGTCAGGCTCAGCACTGGTCAACCAGATCCCGAATGCGAAAAATGAATATATAGTAAGATAGGAAAACATTCCAGATTTAGAAAATTACATAAAAGTGAAAAGTGTCGGCCCTAGTCTGGCTGCGCGGACTGCGCAGACTGACTAGGGTCGATATTTTTCACACTTCCGACAAGGTCACTTTTAGCGTGATGGGTCACAAATGTGAACGAAATCTCTTTATACAAAATCTTCAAACAGCATCAATTTGTAGAGAGACATTCGATAGACAAAAATCATAAACACACATCAGCAAAATGATTCTATTTTCAAGACAATGCAAACGATTCAAACATGTCTTATTTTTTTTAAAAAAAAAATATGAAAGAATATTACAAGCTTTCTATCGAAAAAAAACCAACATCCTATTAAAAACAAACAAACAAACATCAGCAAAGGTGGAAACATTGACATAATATGCACCGATTATGCGCAGATGCCAATTGTATTACAAAGCTATTTTGTGTGTTCAAGAATTAAAATAATTTACGATGAAAGACATAATAAGAATGCATCATCTTATCATAACTTACTCCGAAAGCGAATGGGTGATCAACCCATTTAGGTCCAAATATAAACACACTACCAGCCTCAGAGTTATTGATGAACTCAGTCAACCTGTCCGCCACCCATTGAATAATGGACGCGCCCCAACTCGTCTTTAAAATGATCAGGGCAAGGATAAACTGTAAGGACATTCCCCAAAACACGGTGTGCCAGTTAACCTGCAATATGGTCACATATTATATTGTGTTCGACAAACTTTTTGGCCCAAAGTTTCGCCGCTATATTTCGCATAAACGAGACTACCGGCTAGTTAATGTAACGTCCATATATAGCCACGCCCTCGTTTCTAATGAACCGCTAGCGAACACCAAGTCAGATAGAGCAGATATGCGATATGAACATTCCATGCGCTGCGCGCATTTGAATTTTTAATTCAGGTAGAATCTACTATACAGCATCTATCTTATACTTAGGAAAGCAAAAAGACCTGAACAATTTTTTCGTCGTTATTACAAATCGTACAATGTTTCTTGTCCATGCAAATGCGGTGCGAAAAATATCGTATTTTTGAGGAAAGCACGTTTTAAAATGTAGGTCTACACTTGATGTAGATCTAAATAGTTTAATAGAACAAAGAGAGTTAAAGTAGATTTTGTGTATACTCTAAATAGATGGGTGCTTTTTATAATTGTAATATAGCAGAAAACAATATGTTCTGCTTACTAAAATGATCGTCTGCAGTAGCTTTCAAGCTTGAAAAGTCTAGTTTTGCTGACGGGAAAGGATTTTTTAAATATTTATTTACTCGTGGTAACCCAATCAACCGTTTTATAAACATTAAAAATCTTAAACTTTACAAAAATAGATCATTTTAATTACTTTTAGAGCGATGTGCTCCACTGAGCAAAATAGTAACAAAATCATATTTAGTATTCCTAAGATTTGTTATCAAATCACGATTTTCAAAAATAAATGAATTGAAAAAATCCACACCAATGTATAATAAACATAGTTCCAGATTGTGCCCTTTTTATCATTGCTTAATTGTTCTAATACAGTTTTGATGTTTTTAATGAATTCACTGTATCTTAAAACCTATGGATTGATACAAAAATTGTCAACGATATGCTCAGTAACAGTAATAGAGTTATGGAGATTTTAGTGTATCGACGATTTTAGTGTTACGGCGGCCATCTTGGACGCCACATTAAAATCACCCTTTCCCCAATCCAGGTTGTGATAGATTTTTAGTACGTTATTAAATGTTCTTCAAGATGTACTTACAAAACCAGTTGTAAAAGAATCTGCTTACCTTTCGCTTGTTGTTTGAATAAAGAAACAGCATAAACGGCAGAATAAATATTCCCATGAGAGACCTCAGATTTTCTGTTGTTTTCATAGCTACGGCAAATATCACGTATATTACCATAAATAGAGACATCGCCACGTAAAGAAACCTGTACAAGAAATTGCAACGAATTTTGTGCTTAAAATAGACACGGTTTACCGTTATGTTTTGATAAACCGTCGATGTTGTTATAAAATCTCGTAACTACGGCTTGAATCAAAACATCTAAAACATATAAAATATTTACCAAGTACTATTGTTTGTCCGAAATTACGTCACGGCTAGCTGAATAAAATCGTTCCCTATTGAAAATATCTAAAATAGAACATAACTGGTTTAATAATAATAATAATTCAATATTGGGCAAAAAATCCTTTCATCGACGCAGTTTTGAACATGATCAAATTGTGCTTGAATTAAATATTAGAAAAGGATGAAATTAGAATCTATGTCAGGAATTTTCATAAGAGAGTAGACCCCTAAGGAAAATTAACCAAACTAAACGAAGCATTTAATGTGTAGCGCAACATTTTTACGAATCATTTTTTCTGTCTTTTCTCTGTTTGTTTCTTTTAATTTATTAAGTATTCTTTACATTTTAGAATTCTAGTTTTTACTTACCATCGGATGACAGAACTTGGTTTCCCACTTGAATATAAATTCATGATCTTCGTCATTGATGACGTCAGACCACGCGTATAACCGCGAGATTTAAGCACGTGCCATGATAATAACAACACCCCGAAAATCGTACAGCCAATCAGACGCCAGGATCCTTCATCGCCCACGTGATGTAACAAAGCAAACACAAAATACACGAGATACCCTAGCAACAGTATCCACAGAAACAACAGTCTAAATTTAGCACGATGCACATGCGCAAACTTCCCTATCCTATCCAAAATATCCCAAAATGCATTTATTTTTTCGTCACTCTGCGCCCTTTCAGTTTTGAGAGTGTCCGAAGAAATGTTGTTTGAATGATTCGCAATGCTTTTTGGCTCTTCTGAAACTACTTCTTTCAATTCCATTCTAGATTGTGTGACTCCAATACGAAATTTAAATTAAACTATAAAACGATTCGAAGTTATTTATAATTTTGAGCCGTTGCGAGACAGTCTGATGATTGAAAGTATCGGCACTGGCAAATCTATGAGGATTGTGCAGACTAATCTTGCAGTCTCATAAAATCTCCGTTTCAAATATATGCACACAAACACGTTCAACTATTTCACATCACTCAAAAACTTTAGTGTAATAGTACGGTAATTAATGCATTTGCACTCAAAAGTTGTTGTTTTTTCATATACGATTTTATGATTTATCTGGTATATGGAGTTCCGCTTTGGTGCACAATGTAAAAAATATTGCAATCTTTGTGCATTGATCATTGTAGCCCATTGCAAAAACTAGACAGCCCTGACGGTTTTGGAAGCGCTCCACAGGCCTGAATTGTTTGTCTTGTTGAGTGCAATTTCTAAAGTTCAAGCTGCGCAAACAAGCAAATGCATGACTACTTTTATCTCAATGACTTCATGGAATCTCGATTTAAAGGGGTCTATGCTAGATAACTTAAGCGAGAGTGAAAACAAAGACACAATTGGCAATTTTGTCAAATTCAAGTGCATAATATATATATAACTCAGGATGTTATATCTATATCAAGCTTATGATGACACTAAAGCAAGATCTTAACTTCACCAACATTTTATAAAAGATGATTGATAATTTAAAAATTATCAAATTTTGTGAATGTACAGAGGGTGAAAACAAAGTGGAAACAGGTATTTTGTAAAACTCAAGGCAACATAACCTTGGATTGGTCGATGTGAAAATTACAAGCATGTAAGATCTTATAGTCAACAACATTCCGTTTAAGTTTTGTATTGATTGGTTAATACTTATGGTTGTAAGAGTGAAAATAAAGCCGAAAATGGCAAATTTGTCAATTTTAAGGGCACACAACTCTTGGTGTAAAATTCACATCAACTGAAAATTACACCCTAGTAAGATCTTATGGTCACCAAAATTCTGTCCTAGTTATGTCTTGATTGGTCAATATTTGTACAGTGTAGTTGCCAGAGTAAAAACAAAGTCAAAACAAAGCCAAATGGCAAATTTGTCAATTTCAAGGGCACATAACTCATGATGTAAAAGTTTGATTGAGCTGAAAATTATACCCAAGCATGATCCAATAGTCACAAAAAATCTGTCCAAGTCTTGTCTTGATTGGTAAATATTTGTAGTTGCCTAAGTGAAAACAAAGTCATAAGGGTCATTTTTGACATTCATGGGCAGATAACTTCTGAATTTTAATCTTCAATCAGAATTCTTTGAAAGAATCTGAGAGATGGTTACCCAGGTTTCTTTCCCGTGAACTTTGGTTGAAATCCATCCAGCAGCTTTTGAGAAGATTTTTAAACAAAAAGATTACGGACGGAGTCACGGACGGAAAGGCCCCAGACGAACGCACGCGGGATACACCGAATGGCAATAGCCCGCTGATTATTATCTGACAGCTAATAATTCCATTTGCACCAAAATCTGGATTCAGAGTATGATATCTGGTAGTAAATCAACAATATAGCCGAGTTCTCTAGAGGACACTGATTAACAGCTACCAGAACCATTTCCACAAAAATCTGAATTCAGAGTTTGATATCTAGTAGTAAATCGACAATATAAGCGAGTTCTATATAGGACATTGATTAACAGCTCCCAGGCCTATTTCCACCAAAAGCTGGATTCAGAGTACCATATCAGGTAGTAAATTAACAAAATAGGTGAGTTCTATAGTGGATACTGATTAACAGCTACCAGACCCGTTTGTACCAAAATATGGATTCAGAGTATTATATATGGTAGTCAATCAACAAAATAAGAAAGTTCTATAAAGAATACTGATAAACAGCTCCCAGACCCAATTGCACAAATATCTGGATTTAGAGTATGATATCTGGTAGAAAATTAACAACATAGGCTAGTTTCATAGAGGACAATGATTAACAGCTACCAAGCCCATTTTCACCAAAGTTTTGATTCCGAGTATGATATCTGATAGTACATCAACAAAATAAGCCAGTTATATAGAGGACACTGAATTACCATCCTCGGAAACCCTGCGGTCATAGCTTCGCTACATGACCCCTGGGGCACTTGGCTAGTCAACAAAATAAGGGAGTTCTACAGAGGACACTGATTAACAGCTCCCAGGCCCATTTTCTCCAAAATCTGGATTCAGGGTATGATACAAGGTAGTAAATCAACAAAATAGGCGATTTCTATAGTGGATACTGATTAACAGCTACCAGACCCATTTGCACCAAAATATGGATTCAGAGTATGATATCTGGTTGTAAATCAACAAAATACGCGAGTTCTATAGAGGACACTGATAAATAGCTCCGAGACCCAATTGCACAAATAACTGGATTTAGAGTATGATATCTGGTAGAAAATTAACAAAATAGGTTAGTTCTATAGAGGACAATGATTAACAGCTACCAAGCCCATTTTCACCAGTCTTGATTCCGAGTATGATATCTGATAGTACATCAACAAAATAAGCCAGTTATATAGAGGACACTGAATTACAGCTACCCGACCCATTTGCTCCAAAATCTGGATTCAAAGTATGATATCTGGTAGTAAATCAACAAAATAAGCGAGTTCTGTAGAGGACAGTGATTACCAGCTCCCAGGCCCATTTGCACATAAATATGCATTCAGAGTATGATATCAGGTAGTAAAGCAACAAAATAAGGGAGTTCTACAGAGGACACTGAATAACAGCTCCCAGGCCCATTTTCTCCAAAATCTGGATTCAGAGTATGATATCTGGTCGTCGATCAACAAAATAAGTGAGTTCTATAGAGGACACTGATTAACAGCTCCCAGGCTTATTTGCACCAAAATCTGGATTCTGAGTATAATATCTGGTAGTCAATCAACGAAATGAGCGAGTTCTATAGTGGACACTGATTAACAGCCCCAATGCCCATTTGAACCAAAGTATGATATCTGGTAGTAAATCAACTAAATAAGCGAGTTCTAAAGCGGTCACTGATTAACAACTACCAGGCCCGTTTACACCAAAATCAAGATTCAGAGTATGATTTCTGGTAATAAATCAACAAAATAATCGAGTTTTATAGAGGACACTAATTAACAGCTCCCAAGCCAATTGGCACCAAAATCTGGATTCAGAGTATGACATCTGGTAGTATATCAACAAAATAAGCGAGTTCTAAACAGGGCACTCATTAACAGCTCCAAGGCAAATTTACAGTAAAATCTGGATTCAGAGTTTGATATCTGATAGTGAATCAACAAAATAAAAAAGCGTTACTCATTTACCCGACTAGCTATCAAAAATCCCTCATCATTTTGCAATGACGATTTATTAACAAGTTCTCACCTAAAATATTATTCCATTTTGTCGCTTTATAAAAACGTGTTGATGTTTTCCCCAAAGTTGGGAGATGAAAATATACACAAAATTGAAAAATTACATAAAATTCCAAATATTTTAATATTTATAATAAGCAAGCCAATGGATTTAATGCCATCTTAACATTGGCTCATATACAAAACATAATGTTTTTTAAAAAATCGCCAGTTATTTACATTTAGATAGAAAATTGATTAATTAGAACCTTGGGTAGTGCCTGAAAAGAATTACCCCACCCACTTTCAATATACAATATACACCAAACTAAAGGTCCGTTCGATTCAGACTTTTCGGCAAAACACGTCCCCTTTATGTATCTATTTGTACTAAAAATATCATTGGAAAATTTAGGTCCCAGGAAAATGGCCTTATGGAAACCCCTCCTTCGCACCAAAACCTTGATTCAGAGTATGATATCTGGAAGTAAATTAACAAAAAAAGAGAGTTATAAAGAGTACACTAATTAGCTGTTCCCATGCCCATATGCACCAAAATCTGGATTCAGAGTATGATATCTAGTAGTACATCAAAAAATTAAGCGAGTTCTATAGAGGACACTGATGAACAGCTCCAAGGCAAATTTACATCAAAATCAGGATTCAGAGTATGATATCTGGTAGTAAATCTACAAAATAAGCGAATTCTATAGAGGACATTGATTAACAGTTCCCATGGCAATTTGCACCAAAATCTGGATTCGCAGTATGATATCTAGTAGTAAATCAACAAAATAAGCGAGTTCTATAGAGGACACTGATAAACAGCACCAAGGCAAATTTACAGTAAAATCTGGATTCAGAGTTTGATATCTGGTAGCAAATCAACAAAATAAGCGAATTCTATAGAGGACATTGATTAACAGTTCCCATGCCATTTGCACCAAAATCTGGATTCAGAGTATGATATCTGGAAGTAAATTAACAAAAAAGAGAGTTATAAAGAGTACACTAATTAGCTGTTCCCAGGCCCATATGCACCAAAATCTGGATTCAGAGTATGATATCTAGTAGTAAATCAACAAAATAAGCGACTTCTATAGAGGACACTGATGAACAGCTCCAAGGCAAATTTACACCAAAATCTGGATTCAGAGTATGATATATGGCAGTAAATCAACCAAATAGGAAGTTCTATAGAGTACACTGATTGACAGCTCCCAAGCCAATTTGCACCAAAATCTGGATTCAGAGTATGATATCTAGTAGTAAATCAACAAAATAAGCGACTTCTATAGAGGACACTGATGAACAGCTCCAAGGCAAATTTACACCAAAATCTGGATTCAGAGTATGATATATGGCAGTAAATCAACCAAATAGGAAGTTCTATAGAGAACACTGATTAACAGCTTCCATGCCCATTTGCACCAAAATCTAGATTCAGAGTATTATATCTTGTAGTTATCCAACAAGCAAGTTATATAAGGTACACTAATTAGTGTTCCCAGGTCCATATGCACCAAAATCTGGATTCGGAGTATGATACATGGTAGTAAATCAACAAAATAAGCGAATTCGATAGAGGACATTGATTAAAAGTTCCCATGCCAATTTGCACCAAAATCTGGATTCAGAGTATGATATCTGGTAGTAAATCAATAAAAAAGAGAGTTATAAAGAGTACACTAATTAGCTGTTCCCAGGCCCATATGCACCAAAATCTGGATTCAGAGTATGATATCTAGTAGTAAATACACAAAATAGGCGAGTTCTATAGAGGACACTGATGACCAGCTCCAAGGCAAATTTACACCAAAATCTGGATTCAGAGTATGATATCTGGTAGTAAATCAACAAAATAAGCGAGTTCTAGAGAGGACAGTGATTAACAGTTTCCATGCCCATTTGCACCAAAATCTAGATTCAGAGCTTGATATCTTGTAGTTATCCAACAAATTTAGCGAGTTATATAGAGTACACTAATAAGTGTTCCCAGGCCCATATGCACCAAAATCTGGATTCGGAGTATGATATCGAGTAGTAAATCAACAAAATAAGCGAGTTCTATTGAGGACATTGATTAACAGTTTCCATGCCAATTTGCACCAAAATCTGGATTCAGAGTATGATATCTGGTAGTAAATCAACAAAAAAGAGTTATATAGAGTACACTAATTGCTGTCCCAGGCCCAAATGCACCAAAATCTGGATTCAGCGTATGATATCTAGTAGTGAATCAACAAAATAAGCGAGTTCTAGAGAGGACACTAATGGACAGCTCCAAGTCAAATTTAAAGCAAAATCTGGATTCAGAGTATGATATCTGGTAGTAAATATACAAAATAGGAAAGTTTTAAAGAGGACACTGATTAACAGCTCCCGAGCCAATTTGCACCAAAATCTGGATTCAGAGTATGATATCTGGTAGTTAATCAACAAAATAAGCGAGTTCTATATAGGACAGTGATTTACAGCTTCCATGCCCATTTGCACCAAAATCTAGATTCGGAGTATGATATCTTGTAATTATCCAACAAAATAAGCAAGTTATATAAAGTACACTAATTAGTGTTCACAGGCCCATATGCACCAAAAACTGGATTCGGAGTATGACCTCTAGTAGTAAATCAACAAAATAAGCGAGTTCTATAGAGGACACTGATGAACAGCTCCAAGGCAAATTTACACCAAAATCTGGATTCAGAGTATGATATATGGCAGTAAATCAACAAAATAAGCGAATTCTATAGAGGACATTGATTAACAGTTCCCATGCCAATTTGCACCAAAATTTGGATTCAGAGTATGATATCTGGAAGTAAATTAACAAAAAAGAGAGTTGTAAAGAGTACACTAATAAGCTGTACCCAGGCCCATATCTAGTGAAAAATAAAGAAAAAAAACGCGTTCTATAGAGGACATTGATTAACAGCTCCAAAGCCCATTTGACCAAAATCTGGATTTAGAGTATGATATCTGGTGGTAAATCATTAAAATAAGCGAGTTATATAGAGGACACTGATTAACAGCTCCCAGGCACAGTTGCACTAAAATCTAGATTCAGAGCAAGATATCTGGTAATAAATCAACAAAATAAGCGAGTTCTATTGTGGACACTGATAAACAGCTACCAGGCACATTTGCACCAAAATCTGGATTCAGAGTATGATATCTGGTAGTAAATCAACAAAATGAGTGAGTTCTATTTAGGACACTGAATAACAGCTACAAGGCCCATTTGTACCAAAATCTGGATTCACAGTATGATATCTGGTAGTCAATCAACAAAATGAATGAGTTCTAAAGAGGAAACTGATTAACAGCTCCCAGGTGTAGTGACTGAGACAAAGTTTGTTTACTAGCGCTAACCACGCTATTTTCTCAACCGGAAATCAGAATGACATTAGACTAGAAGTAATAGACTAGAAGACGATGACTTTATAAAAGACGGGTCTTGACGCATATATTACACCAGGCACATTTGCACCAAAATCTGGATTCAGAGTATGTAACTGGTAGTAAATCAACAAAATAAGCTAGTTATATAGATGACACTGCTAAACAGCTACCAGGCCCATTTGCATCAAAATCTGGATTCAGAGTATGATATCTGGTAGTAAATCAACAAAATAGGAAAGTTTTAAAGAGGACACTGATTAACAGCTCCCAAGCCAATTTGCACCAAAATCTGGATTCAGAGTATGATATCTGGTAGTAAATCAACAAAATAAGCGAGTTCTATAGAGGACAGTGATTTACAGCTTCCATGCCCATTTGCACCAAAATCTAGATTCAGAGTATGATATCTTGTAGTTATCCAACAAAATAAGCAAGTTATATAAAGTACACTAATTAGTGTTCAAAGGCCCATATGCACCAAAAACTGGATTCGGAGTATGACTTCTAGTAGTAAATCAACAAAATAAGCGACTTCTATAGAGGACACTGATAAACAGCTACCAGGCACATTTGCACCAAAATCTTGATTCAGAGTATGATATCTGATAGTAAATCAACAAAATGAGTGAGTTCTATTTAGGACACTGAATAACAGCTACAAGGCCCATTTGCACCAAAATCTGGATTCACAGTATGATATCTGGTAGTCAATCAACAAAATGAATGAGTTCTAAAGAGGAAACTGATTAACAGCTCCCAGGTGTAGTAACTGAGACAAAGTTTGTTTACTAGCGCTAACCACGCTATTTTCTCAACCGGAAATCAGAATGACATTAGACTAGAAGTAATAGACTAGAAGACTATGACTTTATAAAGACGGGTCTTGACGCATATATTACACCAGGCACATTTGCACCAAAATCTGGACTCAGAGTATGTAACTGGTAGTAAATCAACAAAATAAGCTAGTTATATAGATGACACTGCTAAACAGCTACAAGGCCCATTTGCATCAAAATCTGGATTCAGAGTATGATATCTGGTAGTAAATCAACAAAATAATCGAGTTCTATAGAGAACACTGATTAACAGCTCCCAGGCACATTTGCACCAAAATCTGGATTCAGAGAATGATAACTGGTAGCCAATCAACAAAATAATAGAGTTCTATAGAGGACACTGATTAACAGCTCCTATGCCCATTTGTACCAAAGTCTGGATCAAGAGTATGATATCTGGCAGTAAACAACAAAATAAGCGAGATCTATAGAGGATACCGATTAACAGCTCCCAGACCCATTTGCACAAATATCTGGATTCAGAGTATGATATCTGGTAGTAAATTAACAAAATAAGCAAGTTCTATAGAGGACACTGATTAACAGCTCTTATGCCCATTTGCATAAAAATCTGGATTAAGAGTATGCTATCTGGTATTATTGCCTAAAAAGTGTGTTTTTGGGCCGTTATCGACATTGAATAACGAGAAGAAACCAGGCGGATATCCAGAGAAATCGTGCATTAATCGGCAGATTCACGTGCGATATCGGACCGGTTTTGCACTTAAATATCCTCGAGTTGCCCCTTCAAAATAAACAATTGTCTCTTTTCCCGCAAAATCCTCAACGTCTTACGTAAAATAAGCGACGTTCGCCTTTTGGTGCCAAATCATGACGTAACGTTGTTTTACCGACGTCACGCATAACAAAAAATTCTCGGAAGATTCATCAGAAAAAAACAACAATGGCGGACATTTTCTTATCTCACCTCGGTTCATATCAAGGGGCTTGGGGTAAGTAATCATTGGAATTTTATGCTTTTTTGCAATAATAGCGTTAATTCTCGTATTTTTCGGTCGTTAACATTCGCAGAGGCCCGCAAAATACGAAAACGACCCTCCTGCTTCGCAGTTGGGCGTTAACGTATTTCTTGGGCCTCTGCGAATGTTAACGACCTCAAAAACGTGAATTAACCCTATAGTATATCAAAAATAACCAAGTTCTATCGCGGACACTGATTAACAGCTCTCAGACCCATTTGCACCAAAATCTGGACTGACAGTATGATATCTGGTAGTCAACCAACAAAATAAGCAAGTTCTATAGAGGACACTGATTAACAGCTCCCAGGCCCAGTTACACCAAATCTAGATTCAGAAGATGAAATCTGGTAGAATATCACCAAAATAAGTGAGTCCTATAAAGGACACTGATTTTAAAAAGCTACCAGGCTCATTTACACAAAAATCTGGATTCAGAGTATGATATCTGGTAGTTAATCAACAAAATAATCGAGTTCAATAGAGGACACTGATTAATAGCTACCAGGCTCATTTGCACCAAAATCTGGATTCAGAGTATAATATCTGATAGTAAATCAACAAAAACAAGCGAGTTCTATAGAGGACACTGATTAACAGCAACCGGGCTCATTTTCACCAAAATCTAGATTCAGAATATAATATCTGATAGTTAATCAACAAAAACAAGCGAGTTCTATAGAGAACACTGATTAACAGCTACCAGGCTCATTTGCACCAAAATCTAGATTCAGAGTATAATATCTGATAGTAAATCAACAAAAAAGCGAGTTCTGTAGAGGACACTGATTAATAGCTACCAGGCTCATTTGCACCAAAATCTGGCTTCAGAGAATAATATCTGAAAGTAAATCAACAAAAACAAGCGAGTTCTATAGAGGACACTGATTAACAGCTACCAGGCTCATTTGCACCAAAATCTGGATTCAGAGTATAATATCCGATAGTAAGTCTACAAAAAGCGAGTTCTATAGAGGAAACTGATTAACAGCTGACAGGCTAATTTGCACCAAAATCTGGTTTCAGAGTATGATATCTGAAAGTCGATCAACAAAATGAGTGAGTTCTATAGAGGACCCTGATTAACAGCTCCCAGGCCCATTTGCACCAAAATCTGGATTCCAAGTATCATGTATGATATCTGGTAGTAAATCAACAAAATAGGCGAGTGCAATAGAGGACATTGATGAACAGCTACCAGACCCATTTGCACCAAAATCTGGATTCAGAGCATGATATCTGGTAGTTAATCAGTTAAATAAGCGAGTTTTATAGAGAACACTGATTAACAGCTCCCAGGTACATTTGCACCAAAATCTTCTTTCAGAGTATGATATCTGGTAGTAAATCAACAAAATAAGCGAGTTCTATAGAGGACAATGATTAACAGCTCGAATGCCCATTTGCACTAAAATCTAAATTCAGACCATGATATCTGGTAGTAAACCAACAAAATAAGCGATTTCTATAGAGGACCCTGTTTAACAGCTCCCATGACCATTTGCACCAAAATCTGGATTCAGAGTATGAAAAAAAATGTGACCAAAGTGTGACATTTAAAAGTTAAGAATAACAGCTAATTTTACAGAATATCATCCAGATTTCTTTATTAGGGTGGCTAAAAACTATTCTAAATGGTTAAGCAGTGCCCAAATTATATTTTAAATTCATGTTCAATGCTTTTTAGCTAAAATTGTGTGCACAATCTTGCAAAATGACAACAAAAAAGCGTTTCACTCCTGACAGCATATATATTGCACAATATGAGAAATTGTAACCCACGAATCACTAAAAAGTAGAGTGCAGAATGCCCACAAGGTTGACGCTTTCCTAAAAAAATGTGAGTGGTAGATTTCTGGCTGAATAGACAAAAATGAGAACACATTTTGAAAAATAAAAGTGTTTCACTCCTGACATAAAATTCAGAGGGGTATTGTATAAAACAGGCTCCACATCCTAAACCAATGAAGATAAGATAAAAAGGTAATTTTAAGATGATGATGCACATGTTGTTTTATGAATTACAAGTGCTTATTGTAGTATCCTGTCACTGTCTTTTATTTACCATAGCTTAGAAACTTGGTAAAACTCTTAAGTGTCACACAAAAACGTTTCACTCCTGACATTTTTGACATGTTTTAATGACACATCTTTTTTATTTGTGAAACGATTTTCTTTAAACTTGTTACCCAGTATATAGACACAATAACACATCTTTTTAGCTTTGATTGGGTTGAATATTTTTCTCTGTAAAAGCCGTGGCATGTAAAAAGTGAATGGTCACATTTTTTTTAAACTTGCCCAGAGCCAATTTGCACCAAATTCTGGATTCAGAGTATGATATCTGGTAGTCAATCAACAAAATAAGCCAGTTCTATAGAGGACACTGATTAATAGCTCCCGTGCGCATTTACACCAAAATCTGGATTCAGAGTATGATATCTGGTAGTCAATCAACAAAATATGTGAGTTCTATAGAGGACACTGATTAACAGCTCCAGGGTTCACTCTGGCTCTCAAAAAGTTGGGGCCATCACTTTCGCCAAATGAAAAAAGTTTGCGCCAAATTCAAAACGTTGGGGCCAGATTTATAAAAGTAGGGGCCATACTTTATTAACCCTGTCCTGAACAAGATGACTAAATGTTCCTATTGTTTGAAAAAACCTGTTCTTGTATTACATAGATCTATTTACACATAGAATGTTCCTTTGTTTTTTTTTGGTTTTTTTTTTTTTTTTTGTTTTTTTTTTTTTTTTTTGTTATTATTGAAGTCTGGTGCGCATTTGATTTTTTTCATCAGTTCTTTCTCCCACCCCCCCCCCCACCCTCCCCCACCACCCCCCCCCCCCCCCGCCCCCGCACACACATCCATGATTGCCGGAAAATTCTTATGTTGTCAATAGAATGACATGTTTGGGAAAGGAGAAAAGACGATCATCTGGGTCCTGTTTAAATTTCGTATTAGGCAGGAATCATAACTAACTTTTGTTGAATTCTTTGAAATTCGCTGTGACATGTTTTCTCACGATAAAAATCATAAAACAAAAATCCTAGTTTATTTCACAAATTTTACGCGATTAAATTACCTGAAGCATCGAAGTTCAGCAACCGCTATAACTACGACAATCTGAACAATTATTTGCTACGAGACTGGCTTCAAGCAACTCCATTTCGCGTGAAATATGTCGTAAAGTAAAGGATTAAGTAGGGGATATTCCGATAACTCGACCCGTCAATCAAATTAAACCAAAATCGAAAGTACACGCCCATAATTATGCAGACTTGTGTAACGCTCTATTGCACACAAGACTGGTACCCGCATATTACCTAAACACCCCTAAGCACAATATCAGATTCTTCTTGTGAAGCTCTGAGCCTGCAGTTCATAAAAGATAATCAAGAGGCTATGAAATCACAGCATGTAGTTTTTCTCTGGCAATATGATAATTAGAGTATGCCTACTTATAACAGTATGGGGTCACCACCATATGGTACACATGTATAGATAGTGTGACTGTGGTCCCTCATTTATGCAAATATATTATGATACCGGGGTCAATGGAATTGACCACAGCTTACGGTATTGTGGGCATATAGATTTAAGCAATTTTGTTAGTTTGTGAGATTGGCTCAAGCTGTCTTAGCCTCGTTTTAAGCTCTTTCCGACAATCGGATTTCTCGGTAGTCTTAAAGACTTAAAAAACTAGGTCATGAAATAAACGATGGACCCATTTTTTGACGATTGCTTCTAAAACGTTTGTTTTTATAAAATAAATTTAGATATTTTTGTAAATTTTGATATCTAATATGATATTATTTTGCTTAAATGAATATATGATATTTTCATGCAACCAAGTGCACATTTTCGTTTGCGTATCAGTACTCAGTATCTTTTGTATGTTTGTTTTTGCATACTGAAATGTCATCCTATCCAAGGTCCAAAATTTCTATACTAATCTTTGCCTAGCCTAGCTGTTATAATAAGAACTGCTTAATATTTTTAGAGCTGCGTTAAGAGCAAAACATCTTCTTATTCTCGAAAGTGGAATTAATGGGATACTAGTACTTCATTTTTGCAGCGAAGAGCTATCAAATCCACTAGCTGTAGTAAACTTCTGCATTTCGTTGGTGTAAATGCAAAACCTCGTATGTCGATTCGTGCGATTTTCAAATAACAAACTTGTGTGTCCACTTTTTACAATTATCGCAGGTTTTGAGATATTTTTACCGATCAGTATCAATGATACATTATTTATAAACAATATGTCCAAATTTCAAGTAAAACATTTTAGTTTGGGAAAAGTTATTACACATTTTTCCCTCCCCTTTAATTATTTTGAAAAACGAGATACAAGGCTTTGCATTTACAACGACGATTTGTCTAAAACCTGATTTTGTCAGGCCTGATACGCATTCTTTGTAGCGTGATTTTTATATACTTTACGATGTCTTGGATGTTTAATATAAAGTGTTCTTTGTTATAATTTAAGCCACTCAATGAGATTGCATACATTTTTAAAGCCATCATATGAGAAAATAATTCTGGGATAATAAATGTAGGCCTACTCCATGTTTTTAACGGGGCATTCGGAAAACCTTGGTCAGAATCTTAAAACACCAGGTTAAAGAACACTTTATCTGACAACATCATATGATATTGTTTTAACCCGTTCCCAAACGACAAAATTTTAGGGTGGGCCAATTGGAAAGCTGCTACAAAGACAAAACAAAAGTCGATAAAGAAAAGATTTGTGTACACAATATCTGAGAAAGTATTGAGACAAAAGGGGAAAATGCTGATTGTCAGCATTTTTTAGCTCACCTGAGCACGAAGTGCTCAAGGTGAGCTATTGTGATCGGTTTTTGTCCGTCGTCCGTCTGTCCGTCTGTATGTCCGTCCGTCCGTACGTCCGTCCGTCTGTCAACAATTTGGTGTTTACACTCTAGCATCCATAAATATTAGCCAATCTTGGCCAAACTTGGTCAAAACATGTATAATCATGAGCTCTCGGATGAGTTCGAATTTGGGTCAGATCGGACCAGAAAGTCAGGAGTTATCTGCCCTTGAATGTAAAAAATAGCTACTTTTGACATTGTTTACACTCTAGCATCTACAAATATTGACCAATCAATACAAAAGTTATACACAATATTGGTGACCATAAGATCTAGGATGAGTTTGATTTTTGGTCAGATTGGACTAGAAAGTCAGGAGTTATCTGCCCTTGAATTTGACAAAATTGTCGTTTTTGACCGTTTTCGACTTTGTTTACACTATAGCATCTACAATTATAAACTAATCAAGACAAAACTTTAATACAATATTAGTGACCATAAGATCTTGAGTGAGTTCAATTTTGGGTGAGATCGGATTAGAAAGTCAGGAGTTATCTGCCCTTGAATGTAAAAAATAGCTACTTTTGACATTGTTTACACTCTAGCATCTACAAATATTGACCAATCAATACAAAAGTTGGACACAATGTTGGTGACCATAAGATCTCGGATGAACTTGATTTTTGATTTGATCGGACCAGAAAGTTATGAGTTATCTGCCCTTGAATTTTACAAAATTGTCGTTTTTGACCGTTTTCAACTTTGTTTACACTGTAACATCTACAGTTATTGACCAATCAAGACAAAACTTTAACACAATATTAGTGACCATAAGATCTTGGATTAGTTCGATTTTGGGTCAGATCGGACCAGAAAGTCAGAAGTTATCTGCCCTTGAATGAAAAAAGCTACTTTTGACATTGTTTTCACTCTAGCATAGATCAACAAATATTGACCAATCTATACAAAAATTGGACACAATGTTGGTGACCTTATATAAGATTTTGGATGAGTTTTTGTTTTGGTTTGATCGGACCAGAATATCCTGAGTTATCTGCCCTTGAATTTGACAAAATTGCTGTTTTCGACTTTGTTTTTACTCTAACCACAAAATTAATGGTGACCAATCAAGACAAAACTTTGATCTTGGATGTAATGGTTTATCACCATAAGATCATGGATGAGTTTGAACTTTAGCACAATTAGACAAGCAGTTGCTGAGTTATCTGCCCTTGAAATGGACAAAATTCTCATTTTTGACTTTGTTTTCACTCTTTACAACCAGATATATAGACCTATAAAGACGAAACAGGGACATAATGTTGATGACCATAAGTTTGTTTTCAGTCTTAATGTCACAAATATTAATTGATTCAAACATAACTGTGGCTCATATCATCTTGGTTCAGGTGAGCGATATAGGACCATCATGGTCCTCTTGTTTATTTTGACTCAATGTTTTTCCAATCCTTTTCTGTCAGAGACGTAAAAACCAGGTCTTGATTGGGAAAGGGTTAAAGTATGCACCTCTGGTCAAAACCCCAGATAAGATTTCTCATTACCAATCTCATTTGTATATCCTTTATCATTAGTCTATAATTAAAGAATTAATAGAATAAACTGGTCTGAAAATGATGCTTCAATTTTGAAAACTCAAACTGTTCAGGATATTCTTTGTATCATTACTTTCTTTCATTCGTTCATTTCATTTTTATACATGAGCCAAGATCAAGAAAAGGGTCCCTTGTAGTGTTTAAGAATACCACGTTTCAGGATCAGCAAGTTCCAAATCAATATTTGCACATTCTGAGGAGTGTTGATTTAGACTGTTCTTAATTGAAAATGGTTGCTGACAAAATGGTGGATGTTAAAAAAGGAATTAGTTTGTCAATATGGTAACAGAGCACAATTTTTGGCAAAATTAAAAGATGCTAATTATCAGCATTCTCTTCTTTTGTTTCAATGTTGTGTCTTTCAAAGCTACTGTGGATGTCAAAACTTGTTTAGGAAAGAGTTTCTAAAGGCGTGGTACGTTCAAATCATAAGCTGATTTTAAAGGGGCATTTCATCTCCATTTCAATTTTTTTAAGTATGTCTTGATGCCAAGATTGGTTTTTCTAATGCGTATAAATGCTATCAGATTTTTGAAGTTGTTGATGATAAGCCGTTAAATTAAGTTGAGACAGAAACAACAAATTCTATACATATCTGAACTGGACAACAATTTGTTTAATTTTAACACAAAAATATATATTTCTTGTAAACGGTGCAATATTTTGGCTTGAAAAATTCGGAATTTTCATAAGAAAACATGTTCTTTCAGATAAAAATGAAAGTGAAATTCAGGAGAAAAAATTCTGAAATGTCACTTTAATATAGATGGGATTTATTTACTATATAGTACAGAAAATATTGAAGCAAAAGGAGAGAACACTGAAAATGTTTTACTGTTTATCAGCATTTTCTTATACCTTAACGTTTTTTCTAAATCTTATTCTTTTAGGGAATTCAAAACCAGGTGTTGTCTTGAAAGGATTTAGAAACTATAAGGGATTTTGTTTGTGATAAATGTTTTAACGTTTTATGTTCTTATATCCTGCAACTATAAAATATCTAAATGTATAGATTCATAATTCAAAAAGACAATCTTGAATATATATTCATGCTGCATTAAACCCTTTCCCAAACAAGAACTGGTTTTGACGTCCCTAGATGAAACCTTTTTTTTGGAAAATATCTAGGCAAAACATGAAAATGTTGATAATCAGCATTTTCTTCTTTTGCTTCAATATTTTCAGTGATACATGCTCAATATTAAATCTATTTTTATCATTGCACAATTTTTCTCCTGCATCAGTTTCTAAATTGGACCAACCTAAAATAATGCTATTAAAGAAACGGTTAAATAAGTTCATCTGTAGTGTACTGTTTTGTTGGTATTTCTTTAAGCATACACTGAATACTAGCAATAAATGCTAATTGAACACAAATGTTATCTTGACTTTTCTTAGTAAACCCCAGTCCTTGCTTTCTTAATTAGTGACCAGGGTGATAGGCACGTTATCCGTCTTTGCCTACTGTGATTATTAACTTGCATTAATTATATCTGGATCCTCAAATTGAGGCTTCTCTGTGATATTGTTCGTAAAGGTGTAAATTGTGTAATTATCGATTTTTCCATCGCCTTGTCTATGTCGCGTCATATGTGTTTGGACTATCAATGGCGATTAAAAGGTAAATTAGCAGTTATGTACAAGGTGCTATTTGTCATGTCGCGTGCCGAGATAATTATCGTCGGACAGTTACATTCAATAAAGCTGTAACTACAGCTTGAATTAACTTGAATAAGCTGTAGTTATGTCATTTTCGAGCGTAACCAGCATTATACATGCGGTTGATTATATTGGCAATGACAGAATTTAAATGCGACGGCGCTTGATATTTTTTGGGGCCACTCGATATTTGTTGGCGCCAGGCATTTTCGCCAAATGAAAAATTCTTGCGCCACTTTTAATTTTTTGTCGCATTTGGCGACAATGGCGATGGGCAGCGCCAACCCTGCAGCTCCCGTCCAATTTGCACCAAAATCTGGATTTAGAGTATGAGATCTGGTAGAAATTCAACAAAATAAGCGAATTCTATAGAGGACATTGATTAACAGTTCGCATGCCAATTTGCACCAAAATCTGGATTCAGAGTATGATATCTGGTATTCAATCAACAAAATAAGCGAGTTCTATAGAGGACACTTATTAATAGCTCCCGGGCGCATTTGCACCAAAATCTGGATTCAGAGTATGATATCTGGTAGTCAATCAACAAAATATGTGAGTTCTATAGAGGACACTGATTAACAGCACCATGGCCAATTTTCACCAAAATCTGGATTCATAGTATGATATCTGGTAGAAATTCAACAAAATAAGCGAATTTTATAGAGGACATTGATTAACAGTTCGCATACCAATTTGCACCAAAATCTAGATTCAGAGTATGATATCTGGTAGTACAAAACGAAGACCAACCCTTGGTATGATAAAGAATGCAAATGTTTAAAAACCAATGTAAACAAGCATTCTGAAGTATTGCAAAACAATACCAAGTCCCCTACCGGCTTTATATATGTGTTAAGAAAAAGAAGCCCCAAAAATTTCAAAGTCCAGAATCCGTATCTTCCTCAAAAATCACTGGACCGGAACGAAACTAAAACTTGTTCTGTAACTCATCAATGCGGGTCTACATACCAAAAATCAGCTCAATAGCTACCCCCATTTAGAAAAAAAAGTCCGGAAAACTAATTCACCGGACTGACGGACGGACGGACGGACGGACGGACAGACAGACTGACGGACAGAGTGCAAACCTAAAGTCCCCTTCGGCTTCGCCGGTAGGGGACTAATAAAAATCTAAGACATTTCAGAAATAACAAATCACAACATAATCTCTTGAAATATTTGGATGCAAAAAGCAATTTAGATCTGTTTGTTCGAATAAAAAAGTTTTATAATATGATAAACAGGTCAAATACTTGGACAATTCAATAAAGCATGCTAAGAATTTCTGGACAGCACTTAAGCGATTTAGTTCACATGTTAAATTACAACCCCAAATAACAACTAAACAATGGCACGATCATTTTGAAGCCCTATTATCTGTCGTATCAAACACAAATATGAATGAAGAACCCATAATAGTGGATACTACCCATGACAATATTGAAAACAATGATAATGAAATTAAAAATATCATATTAAATTCAGCTATTACAAATGAGGAAGTAGCTGCTGCTGTAAAGCGTTAAACCCGTCGAAAGCTACATCTGGTATACTAACGGCTTGGCATTTTATTCATAGCGTCGATTTTATACTACCTTTCCTACAAAAAATGTTCAACAAGCTATACAGTAAGGGTGCATTCCCGGCAAAGTGGACTACTTCAGTTACAGTTCCAATACACAAGAAAGGTAATATACATGACACTGACAATTACAGAGGAATCTCACTTATTGATGTTTTTAGCAAGTTATATATACATATCATAAATAAACGTTTGACACAATTTGCAGATGTATAAGAACTTTTATCAGAATCGCAGGCAGGTTTTAGGTCAGGATATTCTGCAATCGATAATGTTTTTGTATTGAACGCGATAGCAAGCAAATGCTTATCTATGAAACGCAAAAAATTGTATGTAGCCTTTATAGATTTTAAAAAGGCGTTTGATTTTGTAGAAAGAGAAAAACTTTTCTTAGCCTTATCTTTACTCGGAGTACAAGGAAATCTATTACGAGCCATAAAATCAATTTATTCGACAGTTAAGACAATAATTCGCAATGGAGATGAACTTAGTGACTCAATTTTATGCTTTAAGGGCCTGAGACAAGGCTGTTCGATGAGTTCAATTTTATTCACACTTTTTATCAACAAATTAAATGAAGAAATAAATAATAGTGGATTAAAAGGTATTCAGTTATTTCCAGATTACGAAGAACTTTCTTTGTTAATGTTTGCGGATGATGTAGGAATGTTTTCAGATACACCTTTAGGGCTACAATTACAGCTTAATACATTATACACTTTCTGCAATGAATGGAAATTGCAAGTTAATATTGATAAAACAAAAATATTAGTTTTCCGTAAAGGGGGTCAATTATCGAGAAGAGAAGTATGGTATTATGCAAATCAAAGAATAGAATGCGTGCAGAATTTTGTATATTTTGGTGTTAATTTTACATCAACTCTATCTCTTTATAAAATGGCTGAATTCAATGCATTAAAAGCTAAACGCGTCCTTGGAAATGTTCTTTCCTCCATTCGACCATTGATGCCAGTGAAAAGCAATGTTTTCTTCAAGTTGTTTGACACAAAAATTTCTCCTATTATATTTTACAGATGTGAAATTTGGGGCCTGCAGCAAATTGAGAGTATTGAGAGAATACAAAAGTATGCATGTAAAAGATTTATGTACGTCCCTTCCAATGCAACCGATGAATGTATATTGGGTGATTGTGGAAGAGTTCCGATGTTTCTTTATACTAGTAAAAGAGTTGTAAAATACTGGTTGAGATTGTTAAAAATGCAAGAACACAGATATGTTAAAAAATGTTTTTCAATGATGAAATTATTTGATTCGTTAGGCCATGTAAATTGGGTAACTAATATTAGAATGAATTTGTATGAAAATGGATTTGGATATGTCTGGGAGAGTCAATCAGTTACTAATGAAAAACAGTTTGTTGCTATATACTTGCAAAGACTGAAGGACCAGTATTTGCAATTATGGAAGAACAATTGTAATACAAGGTCAAAATTACTTCATTATAATCAATTCAAAATCAAATTAGAAATTGAACCATATTTGAACATCATTAGAGTAGTACAATTCAGGAAAGCCTTTGCTTATTTCAGAACATCTTCCCTATTGCTTGCTGAAGAGCAATGCAGACATCGCAATATTGAATATGAAAATAGATTGTGCTTTTTTTGTAAAAACGTTGTTGAAGATTCATACCATTTCCTTCTTATATGTCCACTGTATAGTGAATTAAGAAAAAAGTACCTGAAAAGGGCATTTTATACCCAACCTTCAAAGAATAAATTTAATGTTCTTATAAGCCATAAGGATGAAAATGAGTTGAAAAATTTGGCAATGTATATTTATTATGCTTATGAGAAAAGGAATGAATCGTCTCAAGTAGAATCTTAATACTTTATAGATTACAATCTCTCTATTCCGATATTATGAAATTTGAAATGTTCACGTCATATCATGTTCTAACTATATCGCACCAATATTGTACTACATGTATCACTGGTTGTGTATTGAGATGCTTGTTTGTAATTGAAAATTGTATTGTAAAGGTCGGTGGCCATATATCAATTAAATAAATATATATGTTGTATACCGTTTTGAAACCCGAGCAGTTTTAAAACTGCATATACGTAACTTTATTCATTCTCGAAACTGCACGTGCAGTTTCGAAACTGCTCATGCAGTCTTAAAACTGCATATGCATGAGTTCTGTATGTCATGCAGAACTCTTCAGACAGTTAATTTTCACTGAATTATTGATATTCAAATCAAACAACGACCTGAAAGGACTTTTTACGGGTAAATTTTGATTTTTGATCGATTCACTTCTGACAAAGACATAATAATAACAACAGAGATTGGAAACTCCGCGAAATAACGTGGAGTCTCGTAAGCCGAGATTTTATTGCGCACCTGCTTATCTATCTACCTGGCGTTACGTTGCTAGGCAATGATCCCCAAGTCAGAATTGTTTGTTGATGAGATGGCTCGGAAAAAGTTAAACATCGTAGATAATGAAGGAATTACTTCCGACCATGAGCATTTTCTTTATTTCTCACGATGATTTTTGTCCCAAAAGACAATATTTTTGTTCACTTAAAATTGTCGGTACAAGAAATTGTTACAAACTTTTGATAGATCTAGATCTACGTTAGCCAACATTGACAAATTTCAATATTAGCGGGATCGGGGAACAAAAATTCAGATGAAATTTTGTAGGCCCCAGTAATGGATCCAAAGTGGGTTAGGGGGGGGGACGAACATTTTATTTCAATTTCATGTAGAAATTCAGTAAAATTTGTGTGATATTAGGAAAACGAACCTCCCCTCCTATACGTTCGAACCCCGTCCACAGAAACCCTGAATCCGCAGCTTGGCCCAGATCTACCTAGGCCTATTTGTTCGGGGGTGCGGTGAACTCGGCCTGAAAAAAACTCGGCCTTATAAAAACTCGGCCAAATACGAACTCGGCCTGTCGAACTCGGCCTCAATATAGGTTATATAGTACTGTTATAATATATTGAAATTAAATCTTAATATATGGTTTGAAATATCATGATAGTTTTTAATTCATTTTTCATCATGTGAATTATGTATTATTTAGAATCAATATTATTTAAATTTGTAATTAAATGAATAATTTTAACTTATGTTGTAAATTATGTTTTTTAATTCTTATATTCGATTTTTAAATGCAAAATGAGAAAAAGATGAAAATCATTACTTCTTCTTTTGCCTAAATTATTTCCACAAGCCTATTTTATTTGGATGCTCAAATACCAGGTGCTGTTAGCAAAACGATTAACAGGTTATGGTATTTTAAGAAATTAAGGGTGTGAATCACACGCTACTTTAATTGCTACTTTGATTGTGACGCGTGACTACTGTGAATGACGCGTGGCCACCCTTTACCTCCGCGATAAAATAATAGATTGTTTGATTGTCTGTCAATTACTTTATAAAATCTACTTTTGTAGATGTGTTTACTGTTATTAATTATTTGCAAATAATTTATGTTAATTGGTATAATTGTGCTATTATGCCATGTTTGCTCAAGTATGTTGTTAAATTTTATGATTGGATTGACATTGATTGCATGTATAATTATTATTACAGTTTGCGATGTTGTTATTATCATTATTGTAAATAAATTGTCTTTTATGTATTTTGATTAAAGGAGTCATAATAAACAGTTTGTTCTATTATTTTATCGCGGAGGTAAAGGGTGGCCACGCGTCATTCACAGTAGCCACGCGTCATAATCAAAGTAGCAATTAAAGTAGTGTGTGATTCACACCCTTTGAAGACTGCAGCAGCTAAGCAATTGAACAAACCTAACATTTGGCCTTTTATACTCATCGAGATGGAAGATAATAAATTATTAAAAAAGTATCAAGTTTGACTTTTCCTTCGATGTTTTTTCGGCGTCAAAATACAATTTCCTGCATTGGAATTCATACTTTTATGTCGTCTACAACTTTTTAAAATTCTAAACCATCCATGTTTAATTAAAATGGATACATGTATATAAATTCAAGATCATATACTAAGCAAAACAATTGAAGGATATCAAAATTCTACAGCTATTTTAGAGACTGTGATACAATATTATATAAAACACTAATGCTTTTTATTATAAACATACATTCGCCCTCATATCTTATGCTGCAATATCGAGCTATGCTTCAGTTGTCATGACAAAATGGGGCAATTTACAATACGGGGGTCAACTACCAAACTTAACGTGTTCTTTACGTGCCGTTTTTCACATGAATGCATATTCTGAGTTGCTTCATTGAGTAAATTTAAACGAACTTGCCTATAATCCGTTCATTAAAAAGGATTGGACGTTAATGGCTGACAGATCTGCAGCGCTGGCAGGCCGTTGGTCAATTGAACGTATGGGAACGTCAGGTTGACGTCGCCGGTAGATTTTGCATTTTGCAAAGTGCATTCAGTCGATTACACCTACGGTATCACTGGGCAGTCAAAATTATGAAACGGTGTGACAGGGGACGTAAGTAAACGACGTCCTTGACTGTTGAAAGTTTCATTCTCAGGAACTCGTTACGTTCTAGGACTCAAAAGTTTTCCAAAAAATTTCCAGAGTCTAACAGACGTGCGAGGGCGGACCTTAGAATTCAGTCTGAGATAACCGGATCAAATAATCGTGGGCATTAATGCCAGTAGGCCGTTGACAGTTAACGCTTTAACATGCCAACACTGACACATGGACCGGAACCAATATGAGATGGAACCAGCAGCACCGGAGTACCAAAAGTTGGTTTCGGTGTCGCATGTTGACAGCAGGATTCGTGTTGTTCTCGATAAAAGAACGAGATATAACACGAAAGCAATGTTCCCACACGTGACGCATATGTTGACGGAAGTGTTATGGAGTTGACGGGAATCTTACGTAATCTAGAATCAAACCTGTTTGTGCTAAATGACACTGACTGACCAACGTTACATTGACCACGTGATTGACTCACATTCTGTAACTTTTAAACAGGAAAACGGAGATAAACACGCGTTCCTTGACGCCAACTTAAAATTAATCGGCGTCGTTATTGTAAGACACCACCTTAAACGGATTTGGTTTCAATCCAATGATTTGCCATCCCATTGACAGAACCTTAATCCAATCGAGCACGATTGAAACACGTTGGGTAGACGTCTACGTCACCGACAGCAACAACCGACCAACTCGGTATATTCCAACATGCACGTATTCGGGATTGGAATATTGTACCACCACATGTGGTAATTCAATCTGCGATAAATTTGCGAGGTGCTTGCAATGCTTGAGTTGACTTCCGGGGTGAAAATATTCGTTATTCATGATGTGTGACTGTTCGGTTGTAGGGTACCAGCGTTTAACCGGATATCATAGGGAAACCGGAAACGATTGCTCTGCTTTATGTTTTTGATTCTCAAGATTAGATATTGGTTTGAAGTTATTTATAGATTTTTGTGCAAATATATGCCTTTGTTAATTTTTACAAATAGTACAAATTGAATATCCTTCAATTGTTTTGCTTAGTATACTTACAATAAGGTGAATTGACAAATAAATTAATATAAAATATTAATTTATATGAAAAAAAATCGAAAGCACTAAAATTTTCAAACAGTATATAATATTACTATATATCCTATAATAAGGCCGAGTTCACCAGGCCGAGTTCGCCAGGCCGAGTTCGACAGGCCGAGTTCGTAATAAGGCCGAGTTCACTGTGAACCTTTGTTCGCGTATACTGACCGACATTATAGGGTGAATGATTTAGCTCAACCGAGTAGTTCGCGTATACAGACTGACATTATAGGATGAATGATTTAGCTCCATCGGGAAGTTCGCGTATACAGACTGACATGATAGGATGAATATTTTAGCTCCATTGGGTAGTTCACGTATACTGACTGACATTATAGGATGAATGATTTAGCTCAACCGGGTAGTTTGCGTATACTGACCGACATTATAGGATGAATGATTTAGCTCCATTGGGTAGTTCGCGTATACTGACCGACATTATAGGATGAATGATTAGCTCAATTGGGTAGTTAGCGTATACAGACCGACATTATAGTAAAGCAACAAAAAAGAGAGTTATATAGAGTACACTAATTAGCTGTTCCAAGGCCCATATGCACCAAAATCTGGATTCAGAGTATGATATCTAGTAGTAAATCAACAAAATAAGCGAGTTCTATAGAGGACACTGATGAACAGCTCCAAGGCAAATTTTGACCAAAATCTGGATTCAGAGTATGATATCTGGTAGTCAAAAAAACAAAATAGGCGATTTCTATGGAGGACACTGATTAAATGCTATCAGGCCCATTTACACAAAAATCTGGATCCAAAATATGATATCTGGTAGTAAATCAACAAAATAAGCGATTTCTATAGAGGAAACTGATTAACAGCTCCCAGGCAAATTTTGACCAAAATCTGGATTCAGAGTATGATATCTGGTAGTCAAAAAAACAAAATAGGCGATTTCTATGGAGGACACTGATTAACAGCTACCAGACCCATTTGCACCAAAATCTACATCCACAGTATGATATCTGGTAGTAAATCAACAAAATGAATGCGTTCTATAGAGGACACTAATTAGCTGCTCCCAGGCCCATTTGCACCAAAATCTGGATTCAGATTATGATATCTGGTAGTAATTCAACAAAACAAGCAAGTTCTATAGAGGACACTGATTAACATATACCATGCCAATTTGCACCAAAATCTCGATTCAGAGTATGATACCTGGCAGTAAATCAACATAATAAGCGAGTTCTATAGAGGACACTGATTAACAGCTCCAATGCCCATTCGCACCAAAATCTGGATTCAGAATATGATTTCTGGTAGTCAATCAACAAAATAAGCGAGTTCTATAGAGGACACTGATTAACAGCTCCCAAGCCCATTTGCACCAAAATATGGATTCAGAGTATGATATCTGGTAGTCAATAAACAAAATGAGTGAGTTCTATAGAGGACACTAATTAACAGCTCCCATGCCCATTTGCACCAAAATATGGATTCAGAGTATGATATCGGGTAGTCAAAAACAAAATAGGCGAGTTGTATGGAGGCCACTGATTAACAGCTACTAGACCCATTTGCACCAAAATCTAGATTCATAGTACGGTATCTGGTAGTAATTAAACAAAACAAGCATGTTCTATAGAGGACACTGTTAACAAATCCCATGCCAATTTGCATCGAAATCTGGATTCAGAGTATGATACCTGGCAGTAAATCAAAATAATAAGCGAGTTCTATAGAGTACACTGATTAACAGCTCCAATGCCCATTTGCATTAAATCTGGATTCAGTGTATGATTTCTGGTAGTAAATAAAGAAAATAAGCGAGTTTTATAGAGGACAATGATTAACAGCTCCCAGGCCCATTAATACACCAAAATCTGGATTCAGAGTATGACATCTGGTAGGAAATCAACAAAATAAGCGAGTTCTATAGGGGACGTTGATTAACAGCTCCCATGCCCATTTGAACCAAAATCTGGATTCAGAGTATGATATCTGGTAGTAAAAAACAAAATAAGGATGAAGTTAAAAGAATGAAGTTTTTATTAAAATCAGAGGTTGAATGAATATGTTCTTTTTGGATTAAAACTATGCATTTTGATGGGTGTTAAACACAATGGAAAATTTCAAGAAAATAGAACCATCTAAACCAAAGGTACGACGAAAAATATGCCAAAAAATGTCCCAAGTGCAACGTAAAAAGCGTTACATTTTGATACATTCATCAATTTCAAATGTTGTTTTAAGAAAATCGTGATGCTTCATGTATCTAAAAATCCTGCAATTGGAAAGTCATCAATTACAATCAAGGTTCTAATGCAATTCAGTTATGTGGCACCATGTTTACTAGTTCAAACTTAAGCATTAATGATGATACCCCCTGTAAAAATGTATCCTTCCGAATAACAAATTTAGATATTGATCAAGTACATTTCATAATTTATAATCACTATACATTTTAAAAGGTATCCGAGGTATAGCAGTATGTCTTAAGATTAATTTTCAATTGCACAATAAGCTAACCTTGAGCAAGATATGTCAGAAAATAACATCTTTAAACTGCTACCTGAATTGTCCCAAGTGCAACGCTTTGAGGTTTTAGATCCATAAAATAAACATTACCTGCGTAACATGTTGTTTTTCCTCATTTTTCAGTTCAGCAAGTCAGAAAATATAATTCACATGCATTTTTTGCAATTCTTTGCATGATGTCTTCCTAAATTTTGCCGCAAGTGATGTCCCAAGTGCAACGCGTTTTTCTAAGCAAACTAAGAGCATTGTGAAACTTTAAAAACAAAATGAACTTGCCATACTTTGGTTTTATCTTATTGTTAAAGTATACATATATCAAGTAACAGTATTGGATAAACTTTCTTATGCTGTACGGAGAAATTATTTGGAAATGAACAGCTTATTTTGGCGAAAAATGTATTCAGTGGAGTTTTTTTTTTCAGTTTTTTTTTCAGGAATCAAAACTTGCAAATCAAACTTTTTTGCTTTTATTTATCGCTTATTCAATGTAGCTGTCAGTCGCAACAATAACTTGAGCTTAACTGTCTGTTGACATGTTTCAGTTACTATTTTACAACGAACCTTGAAACGTTGCACTTGGGGCAAAAAGATCTAAAATAAGAAAATCCATGCAGGAATCTTTATTTTTCCAAAGAAATTGATCTGATATGCAAAGAAAATGAAGAAACTAATTGCAAAACTTCCCTTTAAAGGAAAACAAGTGGCCTTAAAATAATAAAATGAACCAATCATGACAAATATTTGGTTCATGCTAGGTATGTGCCTGCTTAGAATGAAACAAGCGTCTATTCATGGTGCAGAATATATATGTTTTAAATGGTGTAGATTATGTTTGGTATTTCTGATGCTAAGAGATTATCTCAAAGGAAAACAGTTGTTACCTTTTAGAAGATCAATACAACTACAGTTAGACCGTTGCACTTGAGACATGATTGATATTTATGCTTTTTACTAATTTCAGTACAGAATTTATAAATCTTACGATCGATTCAAACTTTGTCGTCCGGTCATCAAATTTGTCCTATTTTACTATTTTTATGATGTCAGTTACTGTTTCATGATTGTTATTTGGCCTTATCCAATGAAAGTCTACGCCAATGGTAATCACATACCCTGAGTGACACACATCCAAACATTTATAATCATCGGATGAAATCAAGTTTTCTTGTTCGTCAATTCAATCAATTTACTTTTATTAGTTAACGGAGTCACATTAAGCTTTATAAACCCAGTAGGAAACTGTAACAGACTTTTAATTATTATTCCATTGACAGCTTATGACTCGACAATAAAATCTCTTACTGATCTTCAGATTAGTCGAGACTGGCATCGGTTAAAACGTTGACTGATGTGCAGAGAGTATCCTTTTTTACAAGTCTGCAAAATTACGGAACTTTTTATCAATAAACTAGACAAACGAAGCTTTTAAATCGATTTCAATTCAATTTCAAGCGATTTCAAAAATAAATTGAAAATATCTACAATACACAAACTTCAAAGAAACGCTTTTAAAGAATACTTTGCATGGTACAAAAGTCAACCTAAACTGGCATTATTCCACACCTTACATTTATCGAGATGTTACCCTCAATCATTATCATGTTTATATAAAACAAAAATATGATCTTTTTTAAGCAGGAAACCTTGAATTCGAAGAATCTGATTTTTGTCCCCAGTGCAATATTTTATTGCCAACGATATGTTGATGACCAGTCTTAGGATTTTCTGAGGTGCAAGGAAAATATCGAATTTACAATATTATGATTTATTTCTTTGATTTTTCAAACCAATGGAAAACAACCAGCTCGATAAGCATACATAAACTATAGCATTCAATTCTAAGGGAATAAAGTGTGCTGTTTTGAATATTTGTCATTCTCAAAGTTAATATTTCTTACATTTATTAGTTATTCGGCATACATATGGCCCTTAAGTACTAAAATATTAAGTGAAAAGTGTTCTTTTTTGCTACAAGAAGCCTTATTGACATATTTTTGCCCCAAGTGCAACGCAATGAGGAAAAAGGGCAGATTTTTGAAGGTCATGTTTTACCAGATTTAATCATTGTATCACTTCGAAATTTTCAGAGCTGTTTCGGAGTGTATTGAAGTTAAATACAAATATATCAATTGCAATATATATGGAGAAATCTAAATGAGTGGGATAACTTTAATTGGCAGAAACAATGCATTTCAGGTAAAATGTACGAAAAAATGGTGAAAAAATATTTTTTCAAGCAATTTGCTGACATTAACGTTTCAGAATTATGAACCAAGATATATTCAATTGAACTTGACAAATGTTTTATTTCAAAGGTGTATGTAACAACTTTAAGGCGCTCTGCTAAAGAAGTACTGTGTTTTGAAATAAAGTGCCAATAACGACAAAACCATATGAATTGCAGAAACATGGATACTTTCGGAGAGTGTTCGCTATTAATTTCTGAAACTTCAACATCTTAAGTAATGATTTTTACCGAAACTAAACAGCTGCAAGGCTGTTTGATTTTTTACCTCAATGTCACACTTTGACTTCATTTTTTTTAACTTCACCCATATGTGAGTTCTACGAAGGGCACTGATTAACAGCTATAAGGCCCATTTGCACCAAAATCTGGTTTAATAGTATGATATCTGATGATAAATCAACAATATAGGCGAGTTCTGGAGAGGACACTTATTAACAGCTACAAGACCCATTTGCACCAAAATCTGGATTCAGAGTATGATATCTGGTAGGCAATCAACAAAATAAGCCAGTTCTATAGAGGATCCTGATTAACAGCCCCAGGGCCTATTTGTACACAAATCTGGATTCAGAGTATGATATCTAGTAGTCAATCAATAAAATATGTGAGTTTTATAGAGGACACTGATTAACAGCTCCCAGTCCAATTTGCACAAAAATTCGGATTCAGAGTATGATATCTAGTAGTGAATCAACAAAATAAGTGAATTCTACAGAGGACACTGATTAACAGCTCTCATGTCCATTTTAACCAAAATCTGGATTCAAAGTATGATATCTGGTTGTAAATAAACATAAAAGCGCGTTCTATAGAGGACACTGATTAACAGCTAACATGCCATTTGCAGCAAAATCTGGATTCAAAGTATGATATCTGGTAGTAAATCAACAAAATAAGCGAGTTCTATAGAGGACGATGATTAACCCTTTCCAAAACAACACAATTTCAGGGTGATTCACTTCAAAAACTGCCACATTTGACAAAATTGATGTTATGAAAGATAGAATTTGTGTAAAATATGCAATAGAAAATAATGAGACAAAAGGAGAAACTGCTGGTGATCAGCAGTTTCTCCTTTTGTTTCAATGTTTTCCAAAAGTCAATTTTATTTAGGGATGGGAAAGGGTTAACAGCTCCCAGGTCAATTTGCACCTAAATCTGGATTCAGAGTATGATATCTGGTAGTAAATCAACAAAATAAGCAAGTTCTATAGAGAACAATGATTAACAGCTCCCAGGCCCATTTGTACTAAAATCTGGATTCAGAGTATGATATCTGGTAGTAAATCAACAAAAAAAGCAAGTTCTATAGAGAACAATGATTAACAGCTCCCAGGCCCATTTGTACTAAAATCTGGATTCGGAGTATGATATCTGGTAGTAAATCAACAAAATAAGCAAGTTCTATGGATGATATTGATTAACTGCTCGCAGGACCATTTGTACTAAAATCTGGATTTAGAGAATGATATCTGGAAGTCAACCAACAAAATAAGCGAGTTCTATAGACGACACTGATAACAGCTTCATGTCCCATTTGCATCAAAATCTGGATTCAGAATGTGATATCTGGTTGTAAATTAATGAAATAAGCGAGTTCTTTAGAAGACACTGATTAACAGCTTACAGACCAATTTGCTGAAAAATCTGGATTTATATTATGAAATCTGGTAGTAAATAAACAAAATAAACGAGTTCTACAGAGGAAACTGATTAATAGCTCCAAGGCCCATTTGCAACAAAATCTGGATTTAGAGTATGATATCCGATAGTAAATCAATAAAATAAGCTAGTTATATAGAGGACGCAGATTAACAGCTCACTGGCCCATTTACACCAAAATCTTGATTCCGAGTATGATATCTTGTAGCAAATAAATAAAATAAACAAGGGCCGTCAGAGACGGACAATGCTCCCCGAATAAGGCATTGTCACAATAAATGTATGCCATGGAGAGCACTTTATTGTCAAGGGCATCTGATTTGCTACTCAAATATGAAATTTCATCAAATTCTGACCATTAGACTAGGAGAAATTAGAGAAAAACTGTATTTTACCTTAAGTCCCCTTTTCCCATGACGAGGCCTCAAATCCAAAAACCGGGAAAAGTACATCAGCATTTTGTCATAGGGAGTTCACATGGTAAGTTTCATTTGATTTGGCCTAAGGGTTATGGAGAAATCGCTTCGGACGGACGGACGGACAGGACGGACGGACGGACGGACAGACAGACAAAGCGGCGACTATATGCTCTCCCTTCGGGGAGCATAACGAGTTCTATAGAGGACACTGATTAACAGCTCCGATGCCCATTTGCACAAAAATCTGGATTCAGAGTATGATATCCGTTAGTCAATCAAAAAAGTGACAGAGTTCAATAGAGGACATCGATTAACAGCTCCCAGGCTAATTTGCACCAAAATCTGGATTCAAGGTATGGTATCTGGTAGTCAATCAACAAAATGAGCGAGTTCTATTAAGGACACTAATTAGATGCTCCCAGGCCCATTTGCACCAAAATCTGGATTCAGAGTATGATATCTGGTAGTAAATCAACAAAATAAGCGAGTTCTATAGAGGACTTTGATTAACAGATCCCAGGCCAATTTGCGCAAAAATATGGATTTAGAGTATGATTTCTTGTAGAAAATCAACAAAAAAGCGAGTTCTATAGAGGACTATGATTAACAGCTCCAATGCCCATTTGCACCAAAATCTGGATTCAGAGTATGATATCCGATTGTAATTCAACAAAATAAGCTAGTTATATAGAGGACACAGATTAACAGCTCACTGGCCCATTTACACCAAAATCTTGATTCCGAGTATAATATCTTGTAGCAAATAAATAAAATAAACGAGTTCTATAGAGGACACTGATTAACAGCTCCCATGCCCATTTGAACAAAATTCTGGATCCAGAGTATGATATCTGTTAGTCAATCAACAAAGTGAGAGAGTTCTATAGAGGACACCGATTAACAGCTCCCTGGGTAATTTGCACCAAAATCTGGATTCAGAGTAAGACATCTGGTAGTCGATCAACAAAATGAGTGAGTTCTATTAAGGACACTAATTAGCTGCTCCCAGGCCCATTTGCACCAAAATCTGGATTCAGAGTATGATATCTGGTAGTAAATCAACAAAATAAGCGAGTTCTATAGAGGACTTTGATTAACAATTCCCATGCCAAATTGCAGCAAAATCTGGATTCAGAATGATATGGGAATAATGCACAAAACAAACAAGTTCTATAGAGGACACTGATTAACAGATCCCATGCCAATTTGCACCAAAATATGGATTTAGAGTATGATTTCGGGTAGTAAATCAACAAAAAAGCGAGTTCTATAGAGGACAATGATTAACAGCTCCAAGGCCGATTTGCACCAAAATCTGGATTCAGAGTATGATATCTGGTAGAAAATCAACAAAATAGCCATTATAGACGAGGTCTATAGAGGACACTGATGAACAGCTACCAGGCCCATTTGCAATAAAATCTGCATTCAGAGTATGATATCTGGTAGTAAATCAGTTAAATGAGCAAGTTCTATAGAGGAGACTGATGAACAGCTCTAATGCCCATTTGCACCAAAATGTAGATTCGGAGCATGATATCTGGTAGTAAACCAACAAAATAAGCGATTTCTATAGAGGACACTAATTAGCTGCTCCTATGCCCATTTGCACCCAAATCTGGATTCAGAGTATGATATCTGGTAGTAAATCAACAAAATAAGCAAGTTCTATAGAGGACACTGATCAACAGTTCCCATGCCAAATTGCGCCAAGATCTGGATACAGAGTATGATATCTGATAGTAATTCAACAAAACAAGCAAGTTCTATAGAGGACACTGATTAACAGCTCCCGGGCCCATTTGCAACAAAATCTGGATTCAGAGTATGATATCTAGTAGTAAATCAACAAAGTAAGCGATATCTATAGAGGACACTGATTAACAGCTCCCAGCCCATTAACAGCTTCAATGCCATTTTGCACCAAAATCTGGATTCCAAGTATGATACCTGGTAGTCAAAAACAATATAGGCGATTTCTATAGAGGACACTGATAAACAGCTACCAGACCAATTTGCACCAAAATCTACATCCAGAGAATGATATCTATTAGTAAATCAACACGAGTTCTATAGAGGACACTGGTTAACAGCTCCCAGGCCCATTTGCACCAAAATCTGGATTCAGAGTATGATATCTGGTAGTCAATCAACAAAAATAAGCGAGTTCTACAGAAGGTACTGATTGACATTTCCCATGCCTAATTGCACCAAAATCTGGATTCAGAGTATGACATCTGATAGTCAAAAACAAAATAAGAGAGTTCTATGTAGGGTACTGATTAACAGCTACATGTACAAGACCAATTTGCACCAAATCTGGTTTCAGAGTATGATATCTGGTGATAAATCAACCAAATAAGCGAGTCCTATAGAAGACACTAATTAACAGATCCCATGCCAATTTGCACCAAAATCTGGATTCAGAGTTTGATTTCTGGTAGTAAATCAACAAAAGAGTGAGTTCTATAGAAGACAATGATTAACAGCTCCCTGGCCTATTTGCACGAAAATCTGGATTCAGAGTATGACATCTTGTAGTAAATCAACAAAATAAGTGAGTTCTATAGAGGACACTGATTAACAGCTCTCAGGCCCATTTACATCAAAATCTGGATTCAGAGTATGATATCTGATTGTCAAAAAACAATATATGCAATTTCTATAGAGGACTCTGATTAACAGCTACCAGACCCATTTGAACCAAAATCCACATCCAGAGTATGATATCTGGTAGTCAATCAACAAAATGAGTGATTTCAATAGAGGACACTGATTAACAGCTCCCAGGCCTATTTGCATCAAAATCTGGATTCAGAGTATGATATCTAGTAATATATCAAGAAAATAAGCGAGTTCTATAGAGGACAATGATTAATAGCTTCCAGGCCAATTTGCACCAAAATCTGGATTCAGAGTATGATATCTAGCAATAAATCAAGAAAATAAATGAGTTCTATAGAGGACACTGATTAACAGCTCCAAGGCCAATTTGCACCAAAATCTGGGTTCAGACTATGATATCTAGTAATAAATCAAGAAAATAATCGAGTTCTATCAAGGACACTAATTAATAGCTCCCAGGCTCAATTGCACCAAAATCTGGATTCAGAGTATAATATCCGGTGGTAAATAAACAAAATAAGCGATTTCTATATAGGACACTGATTAACAGCTCCCAGGCCAATTTGCAGCAAAATCTGGATTCAGAGTATGATATCTGGTAGTAAATCAACAAAATAATCGAGTTCTATAGAGGACACTGATTAACAGCTCCCAGGCCGATTTGCACCAAAGCCTGGATTCAGAATATGATATCTGGTAGTAAATCAACAAATTAGTCGAGTTCTTAAGAGGACACTAATTAACAGCTCCCAGACCTATTTCCACTAAAATCTGAAGTCAGGGTATGATATCTGGTAGAAAATCTATAAAATAAGCTAGTTCTATAGAGGACACTGATCAACAGCTCCCATGTCCATTTGCTCCAAAATCTGGATTCAGAGTATGATATCTGGTGGTAAATAAAGAAAATAAGCGAGTTCTATAGAGGACACTGATAAACAGCTATCAGGCCCATTTGTACCAAAATCTAGGTTCAGAATATGGTATCTGGTAATAAATCAACAAAATAAGCGAGTTCTATATAGGACACTGATTAACAGCTCCCAGGCCCATTTGCAGCAAAATCTGGATTCAGAGTATGATATCTGGTAGTAAATCAACAGAATAAACGAGTTCTATAGAGGACACTGATTAACAGCTCCCAGGCCCATTTGCAGCAAAATCTGGATTCAGAGTATGATATCTGGTAGTAAATCAACAAAACAATCGAGTTCTATAGAGGACACTAATTAACAGCTCCCAGGCGCATTTGCATTAAAATCTGGATTCGAAGTATGATATCTTGTAGTAAATCAACAAAATAATCGAGTTCTATAGAGGAAAATGATTAACAGCTACCAGGCCCATTAACACCAAAATCTGGATTCAGAGTATGATATCTTGTAGTAAATCAACAAAATAGGCGAGTTCTATAGAGGACACCGATTAACAGCTACCAGACCCATTTGCACCAAAATATACATCCAGAGTATGATATCTGGTAGTAAATCAACACTAGAACTGTCGCAAAGCGGACGAATACCCCCCACTATGGCCTTGTCACTGAAAAAGTGCTATCGGTCAAAATGTTCTTGACTTAGAGCATGGAAACGGATTTTAAACAAAGTCCAACTGTGACCTTGACTTTTGACCTTGGTAACCCCAAAACAGTAGGGCACCTCCATTGGTCATAGGCAACAACTGTGTAAAGTTTCATGATCCTAGGTCAACCGGTTCTCAAGTTAAAACACGGAAACGAAATTGTAAATTTTGACTACTACCCCCCCCCCCCCCCCCTTAATAAAAACTTCAAAGTGGCATATCTCTTAAACTAATGACTGGATCAAGATGAAAATTGCAGGTGCACAACTTCATATGATAGGGAACACCCTGATAAAATTTCAGAAAAATTGGTCTAAAACTGTGGGAGGAGAAAAGGACACAAGATTATGTCCACGGACGGACGGACAACCTGATTCCAGTAAACCCCCCCCCCCCCCATAACTTTGTTGTGGGGGGTATAAAAATTAGTGAGTTCTATAGAGGACACTAATTAGCTGCTCCCAGGCCCATTTGCACCAAAATCTGGATTCAGAATATGATATCTGGTAGTCAAGCAACGAATTAAGGGAGTTCTATATAGGACACTGATTAACAGCTACCAGGCCCATTTGCATCAAAATCTGGATTCAGAGTATGATATCTGGTAGTAAATCAACAAAATAATAGAGTTCTATAGAGGACACTAATTAACTGCTCCCAGGTCCATTTACACCAAAATCTGGATTCAGAGTATGATATCTGATAGTATATCAACAAAATAATCCAGTTCTATAGAGGAAACAGATTAACAGCTCCTTGGCCCATTTGCAACAAAATCTGGATTCAGAGTATGATATCTGGTAGGAAATCAACATTCTATAGAGGACACTGACGCAAATCTTAATTTGCCTACACGATTTCGTCCTGAAAACTATATTTGAGACGGTATCTTTTTCTAGATAATCACGTGATTAAGTGCACTCTGATCAGGATGCTGCTGCTCCCAAAGAGTTTCTAGAAGTTGACCCTTTTCTAAACGGCAAACTTTTAGGGTGATCCACTTCAAAAACTGCCACAAATGACAAAATGGTAGTTATTAATGATAGACTTTGTGTAACATATGGCATAGAAAATATTGAGACAAAAGGAGAAACTGCTGATTATCAGCAGTTTCTTCTTTTGTTTCAATGTTTGCCCAAGCCTTTTCTAATAGGGACGTCAAAACCAGGTCTTGTTTGGGAAAGGATTACGGTAGAATACCCGTAATTTGGCCATTTTGAGATTAATAAATCATCGTCCCTTTTTGAGCGGTTTCGTTACGTATCCGAACCTAATCGGGTGTTGTCGTAAACATTCGGCGGTGGAAAGTTCCACTGCCGCATGTTTTCGACGACGCCCGAATAACTCTGACGTCGCACGAATCTCATTGGGGTGGACTACATTCAGTTGCTGAAGAACAGCATGGGTCTTGATCAGATAGGGTGTATACTCAGTCTGGTCTGTACGAAGGCTGCCGTGCGTTCAGTTAAATTTAACGTTAGAAGTCACCGGATTTTTCACTAAACAGTCTTACTGAACGCTCTGCTAACGTTAGCTGAATAAACATGGCCGTCACCATAGTCTGGGTTCCCTCCTTCTTTTCGCAGTATAGACAGTAGGGAACCAGACTAGCCGCCATTTTTGTTAGCTTTGGCACACCACCTTCAAACCTGTCAGCCAAATGGTACGAACGGTAGGAGTAAACAGGTCGTTCACTAGAAAACTGTTACGTAACGTTTTGTCTTACTGAACGCAGGGCTGGTCTTAACCCATTCCCACACAAGTACGCATTTTGACCCCCATGAGAAAAGGACTGTAGAAAACATGGTGGCAAATGACAATAAACAAGATGCGTTTGTGGAGCACGAATGGCCCCGAAATAGCCAGTGTTAAGTTTTCGGACAGACAGGCAGACGGACGGACATGAGTAAAACAATATGCCCCTGATCTTTGGATAAGGGGCACAAACATTTCATTCACTTGGAACTGTCGCCTAACCTCTAAATTTAGACTTATCTGAATTTTCACCATTCGGTTAATTAAATACCACGAAGGCCATTTTTCCAGCGGCCCAGCCCATGTTTATATCGGAGATACACGTGACTTTTAAAAAGTCTTTTGGTTGGTTTATCGACATTTTGATAAACAGCGCAAATTGGTCAGCCAATACAAATATCTTGAACACATCTGGCTGTGTAGAAAACAAGAGCTTCGAGGAGCGGCATATATAACCCTGAGCGGTTCTCGTCAATGAAATTGGACCTTTTTTGTCAGTTGAAGGGCAGAAAATTCAAGAACATCAAGAATTGAAATAAGGAAGTTAAAATGTCTTCACCCCCACTTTAATCTGTAGCCCTGGTAGATACATCATTAATTCATAAGCATGAATGTAGATTTAATAATATACCTCGTCAATAAAATTAATGTCTTTTTGGTGGAAATATATTCCGAACTGATAATTAACAAGAATTTCTACGATCGATAAATGTACAATAATACAATTTTAGTTTTTTATGAGTCAAATAACCATGATGTTAACTTATTCATATGTTTTTGTTTTGTTTTTATTCAGTATCATTAACCCCTTCACAAGCGGCAAAATTAATAGACAGTTCCACAAGCATTATCGTCATTTCTCACATTTTTTAACCCTTTCCCAGAAAGCACTTTTTAGGGTGGTCAATTTTGAAAGATCCTACAGACAACAAAATGACTGACGACAAAGATAAGATTCGTGTACAGCATAGCACAGAAAATGTTGAGACAAAAGGAGAAAATGCTGATTATCAGCATTTTCTTCTTTTGTCTCAATGTTTTCCAAAGCTTTCTTTAATGACAGGTCAAAACCAGGGCCCGTATTCACCAACGTTTCTAAATTGATTTTCTAAAGTAAAATTGCATTACAACCAATCAGAGTGGCGGAGACAAACTTAATCAAAAGAATCGGCCACACTGATTGGTTGGTATGTAACTTTACTTTAGAAAATCAATTTAGAAATGTTGGTGAATACGGGCCCTGGTCTTGTTTTGGAGAGGGTTAAGGTGAGTCAACAAGAGATCCTCGTATCTGCAGTTTGTTTAAGCTACAGATACGATATTGTTGTTGAAAAGCATCCATTTTCTTTTTTCCTCTCTACTTGACTTGCACTGTTACATGCCAATTTTCAAAATTGGGCTACATAAATTCTGCCATCTGCAATTTAAAACCAACTTCTTTTAATTTGGACTGGTCCGGAATTTCTGTTTCTTTTAGAAAAGCATAATCACTGAGCCAAACAAAGACTCAATCTAACTATACAGTAAACATTATTAACAATACAATGTATGGATATCAAAACCATGTGTAGCAATATCACAATTTAAATCCCGAATGAATAGCAACCACTCCAAATGTCAAATTTTCGTAGCTCACCGCAGAAAATCCCGCTGTCTTTATGATGCCCTTGAATTCTTCCTGAAAGGAAAATATTACATAATGACAAAGTGTTGTTTATCCAAAACATCACAATTCTTCCCTTCCCTGTGTGTTTTCTGAAGCTACGCTTGGCATCAAAATGACGTGAACTTTCAACAAAATCAAATAATAGAAAACCTTGAACTTGATGGTAATATCTCTGAAGCAGAAATTAACAAGAGCTTCGCAAAGCGGCGCATATACGCCCGAGAGGGGCTTGTCAGTAAAATTGGCCATTTTCTCGATTCAAGGGCAGTTAATTCAAACAAGAAAAGTTATCAAAATTCTGTTTGCACAACAAGACACCATAGAGATTCATTGTGGCTAGTTTGATTAAATTCTGGTTGAAACTATAGCCTATAGGAGTTGCACACAGGAGAAAATGGACATTTTTGATAAAATGGACATTTTTTCTTAAATTCAAGGGCAGATAATTCAAGAACGAAAACAGTTATCTAAATTCCGTAAGCGGTGTGCACAACTAGACACCATGTAGATTCATTGTGGCAAGTTTGATCGAATTCTGATCAAAACTGTAGGAGGCGTTGCGCACACAAGAAAATGGGCATTTTTTTAATTCAAGGGCAGATAATTCAAGAACGAAAAGAGTTAATTAAATTCCGTAAGCGGGATGCACAACTAGACACCATAGAGATTCATTGAGGCAAGTTTGATCAAATTCCGATCAAAACTGTAGGAGGAGTTGCGCACACAAGAAATTGCTAACGGACGGACGGACGGACAGACGGACGGACGGACAGACAGACGGACGGACGGACAGACAGACGAGCAGGGCCATAACATAATACGACCCTTCGGGCGTATAAAAATGCAGTTTTTTCACAAAGCAATTCAAAAAGTCCAGGAGAAGATGGTCTGATAGCCGAGCTATTCAAAAACGCATTTGATTTATTGTTACCTTATATGAAAACGTTATTCAATAAATTATTCCAAGAATCGATTTTTCCAAAAAATTGGACGGAAGGTTTACTTATTCCAATTTTTAAAGGTGGTGCAGCAGAACCAAAGAATTTCCGAGGAATAACCTTAAATAATATACTTTCAAAAATTTATTCAAAAATACTAGTTAATCGATTGTCGAAATGGTCAAAAAATAATAATGTTATAATAGATAATCAGTTCGGTTTCCAGAAACAAAAATCAACCATAGATTGTGTGTTCATACTTCATTCATTAATAATGAAAACATTATCAAACAAACAAAAATTATATGTCGCTTTTCTAGATTGGGAAAAAATGTTCGATAGAATAGATCGAATAATTTTATGGTCAAAACTACTAAAACAAAATGTTAGCACGAAACTTATTGCCGCTATAAATTCTATGTACATCACTGTTAAATCTACTATCAAATACCAAAATATAAAATCTCTACCCATCGATTCATTTGTCGGAGAAAAGCAAGGCGATCCTTCAAGCAGCTTATTATGCTTATTTTTCTTGAATGATATCCTAGAAAACATTGATAATAATCTAGACGGCATAATAAATATAGACGACATTCAAGTCTTTCTCTTATTATTTGCAGATGACGCTGCATTATTCGCTACAAAACCCGAAACTTTGCAATCACTATTAAACGACGTTGAGATATACAGTAACAACAATAAACTCAAATTAAATGTTTCGAAAACAAAAGTAATGATATTCGAACGAGGACGACACACTAATTATGACTTTTATTTGTACAACACACGCATTGAAATTGTTAAATCATTCAAATACCTCGGAGTTTACCTTTTCAAAAACGGAAACCTTAACCAAACACAAAAACACATAGCGAAACACGCATCATTTGCTTTACACAAATTATTTACGATATTTAATCAAATTCAACTCCCAATTGAACAAAAAATAAAATTATTCGATTCACTAGTAGGATCAACCTTAAACTACTCTGCAGAATTACTCGGTATGCATCCAGCTCCAGACATAGAAATTATTCATACAAAGTTCTGTAGAAAACTACTAAATGTAAAACTATCAACTAATCGCGATGCTTTATATGGAGAATTAGGACGAATACCTATGCACATCCACCGAAAAACAGTAATGCTCAAATATTGGCTAAAGATACTTAATCAAAATGAAAACACTCTCTTACACAAAACATATAACATGCTTAGGATTGACGCAGAAAATGGTCTGACATACGATGGTTATAATTGGGCATACAATATCAAACAAATTTTAACAGAAAATGGACTTTCTTTTATTTGGAGAAATCAATCAGTTATGCGATTCGAATTTAAACCTATCAAATATCACATATTACAAAATTATTACGAAAAATGGTATACATCCATTAATAATTCACAACGACTTGAAACATACAGCATCTTCAAACACTCCTTTGGTTTGGAGAAATACTTAGAATCCATTAAAGAACCCAAATTCCGTATAGCTTTAACAAGATTTAGAATCTCAGCTCATAACCTAGAAATAGAACTAGGAAGATATGAAAATCGCCCACGAAACCTAAGAGTATGTAGAAACTGTAGCATGAACCTCGTTGAAAACGAATACCATTTCTTGTTAATCTGTCCGAAATTCAAAAACCTTAGAAATAAGTACATCAAACGCTATTATTACACATGGCCCACAATTCAAAAATTTGCCAATTTAATGACTGAAAAATCTAAAAACACATTAAATAACCTAAGTAAATACATATACCACGCGAATCTTCTTAGAAATTGATGCTCATTGTTTCCCACTGATATAATACATTATTGTCAACAATTCCATCCCCCAAATAACAACACATTACACTATTGTCATACTTTTTCTCCCCACAAATAACAGCCATTGAAATAACATTTAATAATGTTTGCTATTTTCCATTGTTTCCACTGTTTGTCTTATGCTCTTCATGTTAATTCATGCTCTCATGATTCATGTTAATATTATGTTGCTATATGCATGTATAATGCTTAATGCAATAAAATATTTGATTGATTGATTGATTGATAAGATAGACCTCCATTACTGCTATGCTAATGAGTATATTGTAACATTTTTTTTATTATTATTATTACTAAGTACCGAATTTATATAGCGCTTTTATCATACCAAAGTACGTTTAAAAGCACTTTTGCATGTAACTGTTTACTTGGGATCTTGCCCTTTGAATTATAAAGGCAAATGGTCAAACTATGATTTTTTTCTTAAGTAGACTTCCATATGTTGATTTCAAATTTACACTTGTTGTCAGAACAAAATTGATTTGGGAAAAAAATGACATAAAAAACAAAACAGCAATATTGAAATAAAGTCTTTCATAGCCAAAGCAAGTCAAAAGTGTGTATAAGTTTTTGTTTAGCAGTTATTAAAAGATAAGAATAGTTAACCCTTTCCCAAACAAGACCTGGTTTTGACGTTTATTTGAAATGGGTTGGGAAAACAATGAGGCAAAAGAAGAAACTGCTGATAACCAACAGTTTCTTCTTTTGTCTCAATATTTTCTATGCCATATTTAACCCAAATTCTACCTTTGATAACTTCCATTTTGTCATTTGTGGTAGTTTTTTAAGTGGATCATCCTAAAATTTCATTTTTGTCGTTTGGGAAAGGGTTTAACTATTTTTTTCCATCTACCTGATCAGGAAACTGTCGAATACTTTCCACAAGATATTGATAAGACTTCCAATCTGCGGCTAGTATTTGCCCAAGTACTGGTATGACTTGAAATGAATAGTCGTCATATACACTGAAATGTAAAATTGTAGTAATCTGGGGATATGTTGGGAGCGGGTTCAACACTGTTACAGACTCCTCCTAAACGCGCTAAAAGGGACCTTATAGAAAGTGTGAAAAATATCAACCCTAGTCAGTCTGCACAGTCCGCGCAGCCAGACTAGGGCCGACATTTTTCACTTTTATGTAATTTTCTAAGTCCATAATGTTTTTCCTATCTTACTATATCTTCATTTTTCGCATAGAGGATCTGGTTGACCTGTGCTGGGTCTGACTAGTTTGTCAAAATTTGGATTTTTGGAGTTCGGATAAGGTCCCTTTTAGCGTGACGGGTCCCATTTATCTAACCCTGCATATGCCCCCACCCCCATTTTGTGGCATTTCACATACTTCAAACTAATACTAGTAAGACTAGAAATGCCCAATACCAAAGGTATGGGAACAACTAAACTACTGATATTTTCTTTTGAATAATGAAAAGGATATGCATATTATACATCTTTTTTTCTCTCACTTTGAAACCTAAAATAATCCCTAAGTAAAATTAAGTTACAGTTTTTAAGTTTTTTTCCCCCATTTGATGTAGAAACATGAAAAAAGTTGTTTATGGGAAAGGGCCTTAACATAAATAAAATTTGAGATATCATTAACTGCTCATGGATGCAAGGGCGGATCTAGGGGTGGGGTTAGGGGGTCATGACCCCCCCCCCCCCCCTGGAATTGGCGGAAAATTGATTTTTGACTATATAACTTTACATATTAAACACATTTTAAGCCATCATTTGGGCTTTGACCCCCCCCCCCCCCCCCCGCAAAAATATCCTGGATCCAGCCTTGGGATGGGTTGCTGTCTGATACACATGACAGTATGTCTCTATGCCTTGATCTATATATCTAATGTCTAATTCAACTTACCTTCTTAAAAGAGGGTTTGACACATGACTAAACTCCAAACACATGAATCTACCACCTGGTTTCAACACTCTGTGTGCTTCTCGGACTACCTAAGAAAAGAAAAAAAAAACATTTGTAACAAGATGTGTTTGTGAAACACCAATGCCCCAGAAATGGAATACTTTTGGAGAAAATGCCAAAGTTAAGTTTTCGGACAGACAGACAGATGGGCAGACACAAGTAAAACAATATGCCCCCGATCTTTCCATACAGGGGCATAGAAATGTAATTTTATTACAGATGATTATACATTTATATTATTAAGAGATATTTGAACAGGTAAATTGTAATGTAAATTTTTATTAGTACAAGTATATGATACTTTGAAGAAATTTTGTAATATTTCTACAGAATGGTAAAGGATAACATATCCTAATGCTTGTAAACTGTTTGATTATTCATAATTTGAATAAATATAAATGGTGGTAAAAAAAGGTATTTTTTGTTCCATATGAAAACAAGCATGTCTTGCAAGTCTCTTCCTTAGGTGAAAGGGTTAGTTGTTTAAATTACCTGATCTATGTGGGTGCAATTTCTAATACCAAATGCTATAGTGTATGCATCAAATGAGTTATTGTCAAATGGTAGACTTTCAGCATTGCCTTGTACCCAGGATAACCCTACAATGGAATATAACCAGTCAGAAAAATTCAAAAACATTGTAAATACCAGTATATATGCAAACAGTTGTAAAATGGCGTTACTTATTCCTCTAAAAATATATATATGTGACCAATTACGCTAAAAGGGACCTTATCGGATATGTGAAAAATATCGACCCTAGTCAGTCTGCACAGTCTGCGCAGCCAGACTAGGGCCAATACTTTTCATTTGTTTGTAATTTTCTAAATCCATAATGTTTTCCCTATCTAACTATATGTTCATTTTTCGCATGCGTGATCTAGTTGACCTTAGCCGGATCTGACAAGTCAAAATTTTGATTTTTGGAGTTCGGATAAAGTCCCTTTTAGCATGACGGGTCACATATACTGTCCATGGAAAGTGGACTTTATATTGCTTGATTGGATTAAATTGAGTGACAGCTTAAGCAAATGACATAAAAGATTTTTTGTACAATAATAAAGTTTAATTTCAGAAAAATACGCTGGCAAAAGGAGAAAATATTGTCTCAATGTTCTCCTATGTCTTTTATACAAGTCAAAACCAGATCTTATTTGGGAAAGGCTTAACTGCATTGAGAACTACTTTCACTTTTTTATTTTTTTCTGTAAACAAAGATCTGTATAGTATGTGTTCATCCTCATTGCTAAAATTCTTACCTGAATGTCTGCCTGCCTGTAAAGCCCTTTCCTTCCCAACATCCAACATTGACTGATTTATATCACAAACAGTCACATGTGAATCATGTGACCTGTCATGTGACCTATTGTCATTGTCCGAATCACTATCTGAACTGTCCGAATCAGTCATGTGTAACGACTGTCCGTCTGTATTCAGCACTATATTGTCTTTAATACTTCCTGAGATGTCAAAATCGTCTGAAGGTTCTCTACCTTTGAGTGAGTTGATGTAGTCTAGGCATCTAAATGCAATATCACCTGTAAAGTAATATCACCAGTGTAATTGTAAAATCCAGTAACTCCAGCTTTAACCCTTTCCCAAACGGCAAAATTTTAGGATGATCCACTTCAAAAACTGCCACAAATGACAAGATGGATGTTATTAAAGACAGGATATGTGTTATATATGGCACAGAAAATATTGAGACAAAAGGAGAAACTGCTGGTTATCAGCAGTTTCTTCTTTTGTTTCAATGTTTTCCCGAGCCTTTTCTATCAGGGACGTCAAAACCAGGTCTTGTTTGGTAAAGGGTTAATTAGGCTGGAGTTACAAGGTTTTGCAATAATGCGACGATATATTTCTATTCATGATGAATCCAGAAAAACAAACTATTACAATATTTTTTCTTTTAGGAACAGATCTATTTAGGAAGTATCAAATATAAAGAAATCGAAACATCTATAAGTTTGAATAATTATGAAGGAAAAGGATGGTTATCAACATTTGTTGGCTTGCTCATCAAGATTGTTCTGAAATTTGAATATAGTTAAAAGTAGGAGAGTAACAAACAATTTCTCTCGTATTCCTACTATATTCAAATGGATATAATCATTTCAAAACAATTTTGTTAGAGCATTTTTTCTTTCCCTTGAAGAATAAGACAGGATTTTCACTATGACTAAAGCAGTAATTTGGCTTATCTGATGTCCTCATATAAACCCATTACCAAACACCAAAAATTCAAACTGGTCCAAATTCAACGATCTTGCATATATATGACAATTTCAAATGAATGCAATTTAAAAAATATTGGTCTTTTTGGGTAGGAAAAATTGTGGGAAATGAAGAAATTGCTTGTCACAAGCAATTTCTTCATTTTCCACAATATTTTCCAAAGCTTTTATCTTGTAGGGTGTCAAAAGGCGTCAATGTTTGGGAATGGATTAACAAGTGTCAACTTTACCTGTTCCTCCTGCAACATCCACCATTTTGATTCCAGGAGACGGTGATAATTTTCTCACAAAAATATCTTTCCATACGCGATGTATACCGACACTCATTGCATCATTCATGAGGTCATACTTATCTGCGACATTCTTGAACACTTCATAAACTACAAAATTAGGGCAAGTGTGTAAATAATGTAAAGTAAATTATGTCACATAGTGCATCATAGAAATATATGAATTAAATAGAAAAAAGGTTTTCTCAAAGTAATTGATTGACCTTGAACAAATATTGGAAAATAACAGATCTCAAAGTAATTGATTGACCTTGAACAAATATTGGAAAATAACAGACAAATTTACATGAATTATAATCTGCATGTTTCATTAGAAATTTATGTCTATCACATTCATTTTGAGCTTTAAAAGAATATTTAGATATGTAAGATAAATATTTTCATGAAGAAATCAATCCGAAATTTACGTAATGTCCGAAATACGTGATACCTCTTACCTTTTTGTTCTTTTTCCTCCTCCGACACTGTTTCAAAGCCAAAATGGGTTTGTTTGGTATCATTATTTAGATGATCGTGTAAACAAGATGATGTTGTTGATAACTGTCTACGACAATGCTGCCTGTAAGATCTTTTCAGTATTTTTTGAAGTCTGAAATAAATTCGGCCACCGGCAGCCATTTTGTTGTTGTTGTTGCGTATACGCACGGCGGCAGGCCACTCATATTGGCTCCTACCTAATTCTATGTGAAATCCCGTTTTCCCACACCTTTTGAGTGTCATCGCCTTTCTCAGCTTTTCTTCAGCCAAAATACACATTAACTCCCCAAGATTCATCATTATCCTGTTGAATTTAGAGACCAATGTTAAGTTTTCACGCGAAGTTTCGGACCGACAGACGGACAGACTGACGGACAGACGAAGGAAAACGGTAAAACAATATGTGCCAGATCTTTTGATACGGGGACATAAAAAAACTAAAAACGCAGCCTATCCAACGAACCGGAAGCACTTCGCCCCGACCTGCCACGATACTTACCCAACTCAACCCAACCAACAAACCAATCGATTCATTGTTGCATTTACTCTCTTATAAAGCTACTATTTCCCAGATTTGGACCCAAAAATTGTCAAATACAAACGAAATGTACACTTTTTCAGCTTTTTATGACCTGATTAAATAATTACGACAAACTATTGAAGCAACGACTCATTTTTTCGCAATTTGATACCAAATTCATGAAGCGATGTCGAAAGTAGGTCAAAACAGTAGGACATGCGACTTTCTTAAATGACGTCACAACATACATGATGACGTCATATTGAAATTCAAGTATGAATCTCGTTTGAATCATGGTCCGCGCTGTATGCGCATGCGCAACAATTTAAAAATAATTCTAACCCCATCTGAGACGGGGTTGAATTTAGGTTTGGATTCTCCCTAAATTCAGCTATCTGTCTTGTAATTTCGGCTCATTCTCTGTCTGAATCGCATATTATTAACCCCCCCGAGGTGGTCAACACAAAAGTTTTGCATATTTTTTCAAAAAATTTCATTTTTTGCAATTAGACCATCTGTTACCGTCGCCCTTTAAGAACAGAGCACATTATCTCTTCATTCCATTTCGATAGAATGAGCTCTGTTCTCGCGGGGTCATTTCACGTCTAATCTCGGGGCCTTGGCGGGATTTCGGTATCCAATCGTTGACAATAAACTGATATAAACAATTGGAATTTTTGATACAAGTTTCATGTTCAATGGCTGACGCTTCAAATTACCGGCTTCAGCCAAAAATAGAAGCGACGTAATGTATACGTAATCAAACAAGATAAAACTGAATGAGTTTGATTCGATAATTCAAATGTTACCGGCTTCAGCTAAAAATAAAAGCGACGTAATGTATACGTAATGATCATGCAAGATAAAACTGATTGATTTTGATTCGACAATTCAAATGATGTGCTATAATTAGATTATGACGACCAAATAGGCTGTTAGTGTACCAAAAACGGCAGAGGTCATATTTGATGGTTAATCAATAGGCCTCGGCGTTGGAGAGTATGTTGCATTGGGTCGTCAAAATCATTGATTCGGTCGGCACAATCCCTTCAGCCAATCAAAAACGTCGTCAGTTATAAAGTGCGGACCAGCACTCATCCGGTAGAGGTGAAAGCTTCGGTCTTTTTCCTTAAAGTATTACCAACTTTCAGCATTAATATCTCGACGACTACGCCTGAATATTAAAAATGCCTTGGTAGTTAGTAAGTTTAAATCACATTCTTTGAAGAAAGAGTTTTGTTTATGAATTTTAACGATGGATTTTTTTAAACATTTTGCCTCAAAAATGGTATCCCGTAAAGATAAAGACCGAGGTAGTAACCTCGATGAAAAAATGAAAGTGAGGCTATGACGTCATGCCGACTGATTCTATAGGCAAGTTTCATTAAAGTAGCCTACTTTGGACAAAATCTTGTCCTGAAATTGTCCTACGAAACATTTAGAACAAGAACCGAGCATCGTCAAGTCTCAAGACTATGAAATAAGATTTGTGTCCTAAATATTTCGTTTGAAATTTGTAAAGCAAAGATAGGCTGCGTCGTTGCCTAAATGATTGATGAAACTGACCAAAGGCCTTGTACAAGGAATTGTAAAAGGACATGCATTTACATTTTATTTATTTTTTTCTTTTTCATAATACACACTTCATTAACCAACAACCGATCCGGCAGAGCTCCCCTGAAAGTTATTGTAATATTGTCCCAATGCTGTAAGTCTGGTGGTAGATCCATCGAAAAAGCTAGCCGACTCCGTAACAAAACCATCGCCCTGTAGAATCCTAGCTTGGTACCAGGCGTATCTAAAAATAGAACAAATTTAATAGGGATCAATTTTATCGAGTTAACCGTGACGCAATTTCGGACAAACAAATAATATTTCGTTGGTGTTGTTATTAAATCTCGTAACTACGGCTTGATTCAAGCCGTAGTTACGAGATTTTAAAACAACACCAACAGTTTATGACGACATAACGTTAAACCCAATCAATGTTTAGCATAAAATTCATTGCCATTTAGCAGCGTGTTTTTAAAGACCACTATGGTATCTATTTGGATATTGAAGACCTACACGGATCCAGATCAGCCTGTGCATACGCACAGTCTGATCAAGATCCGTGATGTTATTGTAATATTGTCTCAATGTGTGGTAAAAAAAAAGCTAGCCGACTCCGTAACAAAACCATCGCCCTGTAGAATCCTAGCTTGGTACCAGGCGTATCTAGAAATAGAACAGAATTAATCTAGCACTGTGTGTTTTAAAGACCACCATGGCATATATTTGGATATTGAAGACCGACACGGATCCAGATCAGCCTGTGCATACGCACAGTCTGATCAAGATCCGTGATGTTATTATAATATTGTCTCAATGTGTGGTAAAAAATGCTGGCGGACTCTGTAACAAAACTATCACCCTGCAGAATTCTAGCTTGATACCAGGCATATCTAAAAATATAACGGAACAAATTTAGAACCTTTTTTTTTAAATACCTCTATGGAATGTATTTTGAATGCTGGAGACACGAATCAAGATCAGTCTGTGCATACGCACAGTCTGATCAAGATCCGCGATGTTATTATGATTTTGTCTGAATGTGTGGTAAAAAAGCTGGCAGATTTCGTAACAAAACCATCGCCCAGTAGGATCCTAGCTTGGTACCAGGCGTATCTAGAAATATAAAGAATAAGGATCCTGAGGGGGGTCATTCAATGGATCTTGAATGTACCATATCATAGAATCTTGAAAGGGCCATCATATAGGATCTGGAAGGGTCATCATATGATTTTGAAAGGGCCATCATCACATGATCATAGGACCTTGAAAGAGCCACCATAGGATCTTAAGAAAGGGTCATAAAATCATTTGAAATCAGCAGGATCATTCCAGATCAGCCTGTGCATACGCACAGTCTGATCAAGATCCGTGATGTTATTGTAATGTTGTCTGAATGCGTGGTAAAAAAGCTAGCAGACTCCGTAACAAAACCATCGCCCAGCAGTATCCTAGCTTGGTACCAAGCGTATCTAAAAATAGAACAGAATTAATCTAGCAGCGTGTTTTTAAAGACCATTATGGCATCTATTTTGATATTGGAGACCAACACGGATCCAGATCAGCCTGTGCATACACACAGTCTGATCAAGATCCGCGATGTTATTGTAATATTGTCTGAATGCGTGGTAAAAAAGCTAGCAGACTTCGTAACAAAACCATCGCCCTGTAGGATCCAAGCTTGGTACCAGGCGTATCTAGAAATACAACAAATTAGGTTCTTGAAGGAGATCATTCAATGAATCTTTATAGTGCCATCATAGGATCTTGAGAGGGCCGTAATAGGACATAATAATTGCAGGTAATTGTAGGTTTATTTGATGTACAGTACGACCCCTTCTTATAGGCAATGAAGCTACAAATGCGACCAGCATTATTTTCTAAAATTTGCGAATACATTAAATTTTGTAGAACCCAGAAGACGGCCGTTTGCAAATTTAACAATTGGAAGATTTCAAGAGAACTGACGCGACATTTTAACTGACGTTGCAAAACTAAATGTAAATGCTTTAAAGGAATTTACGCGTACAAAAAACATGAATAGGTCTATGGATTATGGATAAAAGATTGTTACAGTCAATTTATATGAGCTTTGTTGATTTAAGGTGATCCATCCCGAATGAGATAATTTTCATTACAAAGCATGCAAAAGTTCAATAAGCGACTCTGCACGCCTAAATTCTATTATTTTACCTACCTGTAGATATATGGAGCAGCTTCTAATTGAGGCAACAATGCCTTCATAAGCGCTAACTGCCGATGCGGGTCCCTGGTATGTGGGCACGCAAACTCGGTCAGCCAAATCTTCTTGCCATAGCGATCATATAGGTTCTTCAAGTACGTCATTATCTTCCCCGCATTACAGTCGTAAATATGTGTCGCAATATAGTCCACTCTGCATCCCTTGCAATGCAGAAAGAACTCATCGAACCAACCATTGACGCTCCCAACGCAAGTTTTGCCTCCGCATGGCGCGGCGGCAGGACTGACAAGCGGCTTGCCTCTAGATTGCTGTTCGATGGTTTTCCAGAGAATCGCTGCGTCAGCACCGGAAATGTTAGACTGTTCTTTATGATTGGGTTCATTAAACCCTAACACCGCCACAGCCTCGTTCTCGACTGTGAGATTTCCCTCGTGTAGCGCGTTGAAATTCCATACCATGGGTACGTACGTGTTGAGAATACGGTTGACGCCATGACATATGAATTTTTGACGGAATTCATCCACGTCCATGCGATAGTCGTACCTGAAAAGAGTATATTTTGTACCATTTTACTGGACTTATTTGCGAAAATGTAGTGCATGTAGGCCATAAAAGTAGGACGATGTTGTTATACATTTATGCAAGTTAGGCTATCCAGTGGCTACACCTAATCAGCCAATGACTTCATGTACAGTCATAATGCCAATGGAAACTAGAACTGTCGCAAAGCGGACAAATACCCCCCACTAGGGCCTTGTCACCGAAAAAGTGCTATAGGTCAACCGGTTCTTGACTTAGAGCACGGAAACGGATTTTAAACAAAGTCCAAATGTAACCTTGACCTTTGACCTTGGTTACCCAAAAACAATAGGGCACCTCCTTGGGTCATGGGCAACAACTGTGTAAAGTTTCATGATTCTATGTCAAACGGTTCTCGAGTTAGATTATGGAAACGAAATTTTAAATTTTGACTACTACCCCCCCCCCCCCTAAAAAAATTCAAAGTGGCATAACTCTAAAACTAATGACTGGATCAAGATGAAAATTGCAGGTGCACAACTTCATATGATAGGAAACAACCTGATAAAATTTCAGCAAAATTGGTCAAAAACTGTGGGAGGAGAAGAGGACACAAAATTATGTCCACGGACGGACGGACAGACGGACAATCTGATTCCAGTATACCCCCCCATAACTTTGTTGTGGGGGGTATAATAATAACCCCATTTATCAGAAGAAGATATGTTTTATCAATAGATATTTCTACTGAAAGCTGTATTTCGTATCTTTTGTCACATGTGCGCTCTTTCGAATTCCTTTCGATCAAAGTTAAAGTGTAATAGCCACAGATGACACATGTTGTAAGAAAGAGGCATGAATAGACAGTCGGACACAAAATGATTACGAAACACCAAAGCATAGTAAAACCAGAAAGTTGACACTTACCACCAAGAAATGTTGTTCAACACTTGAAAGTCCTCACATTTTAGATACCCCCTGTATAACGCCGTTCCTTTCTTCTTCGAACTTTCTGAGAGTAAAAATAAACTACAGAGGCATAGTGATACAATGCATACAGCTCTATGCAAAAACATATTTGCTTGACAGGGTTTCCCTTTAAACAAAATTCAACATTAAAATATGAAAGCACACATCGTTTGTTGCGTTCAAAAGAAACTTAACTACATATCTTTTAAGCTTTAGCTATGTTGATTTGGAGCTAATACGGTATTCAGAAAGATAAGGGGGTCTGAATAAATATGACCTTATTTTCAGTTTGTCGTTAATTCGTAAGGTTAAATTCTGAGGACAATTCCGATACATTTCGCGCCAAATAAAACATCATATTTGAAAACATTCTATCAAATGGTTTTTTTTCCACATTTGTTATTACAGCAAATGTTTACGCATGTGAATTAAAGAAGCTATGTCACTTACTAAACATAGAGCATGTCTAATTGTAAAAGTTTTACTGCCAAATAATTTTATTATTAATATTTCGTACATAATAAAACTACATGTATAATATTATATAAAATCCCCAAATGTAGAGTAGCTTCTTTTCCCAATTGGGATATGTAACATCGAATTCTTTTGAAATAATTACTTTATTCTGTAATTAACATAATTAGACAATTCAGACAAGACTGTTCATCCAACGATGACATCGACGTCTGTGCTGTGGAAGCTGTTATAAAATCGTCCCAGTGCTGTTAGAGTACTGGTTTTGGCATCCAGCAAGGAGTTCTCCTTGTGTATGAAATTATCTCCGTGGTCTATACGCGCTTGATACCACGAATATCTGAAATCAAAGATGAGAACCAATAAAGAAATAATAGACTTCTGATGTGAAGGCAATAGAAGTGTGCCTAGCACTTTTTTTTAATTTGCCTTGATTTCGAGTTTAAAAAGAAACGAGTTATTTTGATAAAAAAAAAAACCCCCTTAATGTATCTCTATATTTTTTTTCAAAACAAAGTACCACGTGCATGTACTAGGACTGCATCAAAGTTAACACAAGAATGGCTGGACAAAATTTATGACAACAAACAGAAACCTTTCAAACTTTCAGAGTCATATAGATCTTTTCTATATTTCACAGTGTTCTCCATTCATTCTACTTGGCTTTACGGTATGTATAGAATTTGTTGTGAACGGAAGGAATATGCCTTTGAAAGAAAGATAAGGCCTACATAATTATTGTAAGACAAAACCTATTTTCAATGATGTCGCCTTCTTGTGTTGACTCAAGACCATAGCTTTACCTGTACACGAAGTCAGCAGCTTCCAGTTTCGGCAGTAGGGTTCGCATGTAATTCATCACTTTATGTTGATCCCCGGAGTAGCTACAAGCGAATTCTGTCAACCATATTTTCTTGCCATAGCGATGGTACAATTTCCTCAGAAATGAAATGGTCCAGTCGGCATTGCAAGAGTAGTAATGGGTGGCTAAATAGTCCACGCGACAACCATTACAATGGCGGAAGAACTCGTCAAACCATTGAATTGTATCACCTCGACAGTTGCTACCACACGGCGCTGCGGATGGGCTTACAAGCGGCTTTCCTTTAGATTTACGTTCAAGTTCGGGCCAATATTTAGCAGCATCAACGGCATTGAGGTTGGCTTGCTCTCTATGGTTCGGTTCGTTGAATCCCAAAATGGCTTCCGTGTGGTCCGGTACCGAAACATTGCCGGAACAGCACGGCCACCAGCCCCAGACCATGGGGACGTATTTGTCGACGAGGGACAGGTAAGGGGCACAGTCTGGGTTGGATTTGTAGTGGTCGATGTGCATAGCCCAATCATACCTGTAGAATATAGCGAGGGGACAATGTTAAAAGGTGGATGAATGAATAAAAATGGAATGAGTTTTTCGGGTTTCAAAATTAGTTTCCTGTACATACATGTATTTGTTTAATGGTTACATTTTACGATTATCTCAACCGGAGAGAGAAAGAAAATGACGTTGACACAAATTTATGATGTATAATACTCTCTACTCAGAGCTTATTGTCCATATTCATTGACTAGATCATTTCGTAGCAAAGCGTACTAAAGGTAGAATACCCGTAATGTGGCCATTTTGAGATTTATAAAACATCGGCTTTTTTTTCGAGCGTCGTCGTTACGTATCGGTACCTATTCGGGCGCGGTCGAAAACATTCGGCGGTGGAAAGTTCCACCGCCGAATGTTTTCGCCCACGCCCGAATAATTCGGACGTCGCGCGAATTTCATTACGGGTATTCTACCTTAAAAAGATGGTTGGTGTTTAGAGAGTACTTTAAAACTGACGTGACTTACCACCACGAAATTCCATTCAAAACAGCAAAGTCCGAGCAGTTAAAGTTCTTGCTCCATAGTGCTACTCCTTTCTTCTGTTTGGCATAAACACCAGGGCTAAAGCAAACAACAGCGACCAACAAAAGCTGTAAGCACCAACACCTAGAAACTGCCATGGCGTTTAGTAAAACAAATATTTTCTTTGAAGACGCTTTGGGAATTGAAAGTATGTTTACTATTAGAACATGCGACCTGCTTTGTGAAAAGGACTCTTTTAGAGATTTTGCTGAAACATCGACTGAATCTACTCAGACTGGCAGCAGTTGAAACTTTTTGCTTCTCAAAATTACCGGTTCGCTTCATTGCAATTGGATATTTAGCAACAAAATCAAGATAAAAAAAGCATGGCCTTGTGTATACTAAGCGCAAAAATATCACGACAAGTGAAGACAATATAGATTACCATCATTTTCTTTTTGTGCCTCAATGTTTCATCATGGCTTTGCTTTTATGGACTTCAAAACCAGTCTTGTTTGGCAAAGGCTTAGACTAAAGCCTCTCTTACAACCGGTCGTACGTGCTCCTGCGTGTGGTCTGCGTGCGGTCGTGCCATGCACGCACGTGCAACGTACGATTTTGGTGGACGCAACCACGACGCAGACTGTACGCAGCAAAGAATTGACCGGACAATATTTTGAAGCCTCTCTTACAACTGGTCGTACGTGCTCCTGCGTGCGGTCTGCGTGCAGTCTGCGTCTAAAACGTACGCTGAGTCGTGCGATGCACGCACGTGCAACATACGATTTTAGTGGACGCAACCACGACGCAGACTGCACGCAGCAAAGAATTGACCGGACAATTCTTTAGGCGCTCTTACAACCCGTAGTGCGTCTTTATAAATCGTGCGATTTTGTAGAGTTTTAAAACGTACGATTTAAAAAGACGCACGACGGGTTGTAAGAGAGTCTTTAGCTTCACAAATGTCAATCTCCCATGTTTACAGATCTGGTGCCCCTTTTGGCTTGATGAACCACAATAAGACTACTGTTAGTACAAATTTCTTATCTAGCCTTTCTGTACGTAAAACAGTTTGTCCTTTTAACTGGTGACCTAATTTTTCTCTAGTCCAACTTATGGCCTTTCTATGTTTCATAAGGTAGCCCAAGGGCGGATTCAGGATTTTTCCAGGGGGGTCCAAGTCCAAAAGACGGCTTAAATTGTGTTAAATATCGTCGCTTTTCAATGAAAACCTCGTAACTGCAGCGATATGTAACATTACACTAAAGTTACATAGTCAAAATTTAATTTTTGGCCAATGCCAGGGGGCCCGGACCCCCTCCATACCCCTCTCTAGATCCGCCCTTGTAGCCTTCATAGATTTACGACAAAATATATACAACAAAACAACAATGAATTTAGGGGAAAACGTAATACTTTCCTTCAATTTCAATATATTGAAATTCAATATATTGAAATTGAAGAAAAATATTGCGTTTTCCCCTAAAGGGGCCCATACACGATCAATATTATTGACAATATTATTGTCAATATTTGGTATTGACAATAATATTGACCGTGAGTGGGCAATATTGAAGGATTGTCAATACTATTGACGAATATCTGCGATCGCTGAAATATTTTCTTCAATATTTTTATTGACGTTATGTAACCCATAGTTGATTGTTCTCTAAATTAATATTGTCAATAATATTGATCGTGTATGGGTGGTTAGAAAAATATTGTCAATATTATGGCTCAATAATATTGTCAATGATATTGATCGTGTATGTGCCGCTTAACCTATTGTTGTTTTCTATTTTGACTTTTGAATTAAATTATCGGTGATATCAGTTTATACGTTTGTACTACGACTCTGATTGGTCAACACAATAGGGAATATTCGTTTGTAGCATGGCCATTTGCATAAGTATTGCTTGAGACAAGAATTTTCTACTTTGTTCTTTGTAGCGGTATAGTCTGTAAATATTTACCTGAACCCAATGAATATGCAATGAGTAATTTTGACACGGAATTGTCAATACTCGCCGGCAAATCCTCACTGTCGAGCAGAGTCGATAGTTGGCAAAAGCATTATGGCTTTGTATTATGCACATGCTTCTCGTGTTGACCAACATATGTTGAAGAGCGATTATTTCGTATATTATTGCCTAAAATGTGTGTTTTCAGTCTGTTATTGGCATTGTATAACCAGCAGAAAGCGGGCGGATATCCAGAGAAATCGTGCATTAATCGGCAGATTCACGTGCAATAACGGACCAGTTTTGCACTCAAATATCCTCGATCGGGGATTTGTTGTGAGTGCTTCAGAAAATTGAAAATAAAGCCGAAATGTTGTCATTTCCCTTTTCCGCGATGTAAATTCTTGTAAGACCCCATTTCCAGTTTACATCCCAATAAATAAACTAGGTCTCCCAGTGTAACCATATCTGATGACATAATAATTATAGTGACGTAGGTTTATAATTCTTGGAATCAAAAAGTAAACAAACGGGCAGCTGACAGATTTTAAACTAAAAGTGTATTTCGTGGACATGGAAGGATAGAAATTAGAATTGAGTGGTTGTGGTCTAGGTCAAATGTGGTGGTAAGCCTATGTGTTTCTTGTTCTTCTTTTGGTTACTGCAATTTTTCCTTTACAACTTTGTTTTTATTGAAATGAACGAATGTCTGAAACGAACCAAACGGTCCAGAGATCTACCTTGGAAATTCCGACCTTTTAATTCATTACTCGCACTGAAATGAACGTTAGGATATCCGGAGCATGTTTCCAAAAGAAAACTAAGTCGAATATTGTTAGGATTTCGCCAACCCAAATCAAGATTATGTCAGTAAAAATGCGATGAAACTTGACTAAGCTACACGATGAAAATCTAACGGCCCGTCTAGTGGATATCGCACTTACTCGATATATGTCGAGTCGAATGCCGGAAAATTCTGGTATCTGTCGGTGTAAATGTGGCTAAATTTTCACTAAGTTTTTTAGTTATTCGTCTTATTTTATTACATTTCTTTGCAAATTATTCATATTTTATGCAATAATAGCGTCAATTCACGTTTTTTCGGTCGTTAACATTCTCAGAGGCCCACAAAATGGGTTATCGCCTTCGACCTCCGGTCTCAGGCGATAACGCATTTTTTGGGCCTCTGAGAATGTTAACGACCTCAAAAACGTGAATTAACCCTATAATAATTACTTATTGCATATTCCACAGGTTCAGGCCAATATTTATGGACAGTACAAACGTACAATCTAAAAGTACCGACAATCTACCTTTGTCTAGTAGCAAAGCGTTTTCTAGTGTCTTCGACTGACGCTAAGCAGTGTAGAATGGGCTGGTCTTTCAACGAATCTACAGAGGGATCATTAATTCACATAACAAATTAACTCCATTTATTAGATAATATAAATACAATCTATGTCAACCAATAATTTGACCGGTTACATCGTCGGGCCAATGAAAATCGTTGTAATATTTCCCGAGTGCGGTGAGTGTAGAAGAGTGAGAGTGTAGTAGACTGGTTGTGTGTGATTTAACCAATGATTTGACCGGTTACATGATCGGGCCAATGAAAATCGTTGTAATATTTCCCGAGTGTGGTAAGCGTAGAAGAGTGAGGACTGATTGTATGTGATTTAACCAATAATTTGATCGGTTACATCGTCGGACCAATGAAAATTGTTGTAATATTTCCCGAGTGTAGTGAGTGTAGAAGAGTGCGAGTGTAGCAGACTGGTTGTATGTGTTGTGAAGCCATCTGTTGTTTTACGGGCCTTATACCACGCGTATCTGAAACGAAAAAACGAATAGTCTATCAATTTTCGTCGGTGTTATTGCAAAACCTCATAACTCAGGCTTGATATATGCTGGAGTTACGAGATTTTGCAATTACACCGACGATCTGCCCATTACCAGATCTGGTGGTCAAAAGTAAGACTGTTCCAAATTCAAAAATGACGCAGACGACATTTTTAAGTGAATTAATTTAGCAATTTTTTCTCTTTCCTTATAGAAAACATTGTGGGAAATGAAGAAATTGCTTGTCGCAATGTTTCCCAAAGCCATTATCTTGTGGAGTGTCAAATCAAAAAGCGCCACGGTCTGGTAATGGGTACATATTCCATCTTTCATTAGATACCAAACACTTGGTGCAATTCAATATCGATCTTCGGTGTTTTCCCTGAAAATTACCGAGAGTATCCAGATTTTAGAAACTCGGGTATCCTCGTCAATTTCCGTTACCACAGATGACGTCTAAGAAGCACAGTATCTAATGATGTAATGAATACATTTTGTATGAAAAATAGGTGTTTATCTAGATCTATAGTTTATAAAATCTACAAATGTTCCTTGCTAGGACAATTGTACACATGTATGTATACGTCATGGATGTACTCATGATTTTTCAACTCGGACATCTTGCATTTATTTCTTTGTCAAGTGAAAACAGACATACTAAACTGTTCATAATTCTAAAACAGATTTGACATTGCGGCTCTTGTTTGAAGAGTTTGCCAGTTTGCAGTGATTTAAAATCGACATAAAGGTAGTGTATCCCTAATGAGAATAATATGACGTCAGAATGTTTCTGGCGATGTCGTAAACATTCGGCGGTGGAAAGTTCCACCGCCGAATGTTTACCACGTCGCCCGAATATGTTCAGATACGATACGAATGTTAACGTGGCACGAAAGATTCCGAGGTCGTGCGAATCACATTAGGGGTGAACTAACAGAACTTAACCCTTTCCCAAACCACAAAATTTCAGAGTGATCCACTTCAAAATCTGCCACAAATGACAAAATGGTTGTTATTAAAGATTGAATTTGAGTCAAATGTGGCATAGAAAATATTGATACAAAAGGAGAAACTGCTGGTTATCAGCAGTTTCTTCTTTTGTCTCATTGTTTTCCCAAGCCTTTTTTATTAGGGACGTAAAAACCAGGTCTTGTTTGGGAAAGGGTTAAGTACCTATATACAAAATCGGCCGCCTCCAGTCTCGGTAAGATGGCCTTCATATAATCTAGCTGATGTCCATAATCCATTGTATGCGGACACGAAAACTCCGTCAGCCATATTTTCTTTCCGTAACGATAATAAAGCTTCTTTAAATATTCCATCGTGGTGTCCGCGGTACAGAAATACGCATGCGTGGCGAGATAATCTACCCGACATCCCTTGCACAACCGGAAGAACTCATCAAACCAATCAAAACTGTCCCCGTAACATTTTGAAACTGTACTGCATGGCGCCGCGGCTGGACTTACAAGAGGTAGCCCATGTGAGTGTCGCTCGATTTCTGGCCAGTGGTCCGCCGCTTCTTTGGCAGTCATGTTTGCCTGTGATTTAAAATTCGGTTCGTTATATCCCAAAATGGCGAGCGAATTGGAAGGTACGGCCACTGTGTGTTTAGGGTCCAATCCCCAGACCATGGGTACGTGGTTGTACTTGTGGTTGTCTATGTTGGTGCAGTTTGTGTGGTGGTGATAGTACCAGAAATTCATCATCCAGTCATACCTAAAATATCATTCAGAGCTCTAAATGAGAGGTTTTTTTTCAAAATGAATTATTTCATTAATCGCTCACCACACCCTATGTTGTGGGTACTCATTGGAATCGTCTCATCAAGGTGATTCAAATGAGAACCCACAACATAGAATTTGAATTTGAAATAGCAAATTTAAAATGCCTTTATCCGCTCTTAACTGTTGCTCTTAATATGTGGTGAAAGTTATTCGATCTGACATTTATCGTTTAGCTAACATGGAGAGCACTACATAATTAATTTAATGCAATGACCCTACTTCAGATAGGGGGGGGGTGTTTCAACTAATAGAGACTGTCACAGATGGTCATTAAAATTGAAAGTCCCATGCCAACTAAGACGAATAATACAAATGCACCCTTACCACCATGTTATATTATTCAACGCCTGGAAATCCCCACACAACAATTCTGCTGGTCCCATCCCAACACCTTTCTTCTTAGAACCATAAATCGGCCGCATGTTGGTCAAAATGAGAACACACCACAGTATATGTGTACCTCTCATCATGGCGCTGATAAATAGAATGTTCAATTGTTTATTAACGTAGGCCTATTCAACTCATAGTGAGCTTCTAGCGAAGTCGGAATTATTAGGGCCACATCGTAAAAATTCGGCGGTGGAACATTCCACTGTCGAATGTTTACAACGCCTCTCGAGCAGGTTCGGATACATAAAGAATGTTAACGACGTCACACGAAAAATTCCGACGTCGCGAGAATCTCATTAGGGTGGACTACGGTAACTTAAATCACATCTCACAAAGTCGTAATTGAAAACTATGCTGTATAAAGGTCACAATATGTAACTCCACGCATAATGTAGATAAACATCTAGATCTAGTTAAAGCATTTCACAATGTAAAATAAAATACAATTGACAATATTGAACATTTTACACAAGCAGCTATAAGCTAATTTTGGCGCCTATTCAGACCCATAGATAATGGCGAACATTTATTTCATTACCAAACGACAAAATTTTAGACTGGTCTAATTCCAAAATGGTTACCGACGACATTTCCAAGTGAATAGAATTTATTTTATTTCTTTCTTTTTTTTTTTTATTGCTTGCCAAATGCAATTTCTTCATCTTTCACGATGCTTTCTTAAACTTCATCTTTGGGAATAATGTGGGTATGCCTATGAGTTAAACACAGATAAACGACTAGATAAGAGAGGATAAAATCGTTCTAAAATCAATGTTTTTTTAAAAAGTATCTAATAGATCTAATAGCGTTTGATTTAATCTGACAAATAAAGCTTGGCGTATTTCGTACAAATAATAATAGAGTTTTCGTCGGAGTAGCCTAATTCTATTGGTTAAAGGTGTAGTTACGAGATTTTTTTAAATAACATCGACGATTAAAACAAACGATAATACCAGTCGTCTTTCTAGCACAGAATGTATTCCTGTAGAGAACGATTTTATCCAGTAACCCGTGACGTAATTTCGGACAAACAATAGTATTTCGTGGGTGTGATTCTAAAACCTGGTAACTACAGCTTGATTCAAGCTGAAGTTGAAATATTTTATAGTCTATAACAACACCGACGACTTTTCAACATATACAGATAAGGCCGGTCTATTTTAAGCACAAAATGCATTTCTATAGAGAAGGGTTTTATCAAATAAACTGTGCTGCGTCTGATCCAGTGTTTTTGTTAATTTGGTTCGAATCTACATAAATGGGGGTTCGTTTTCCGAGAACTAACCCATTACCAAACAGTCTTATTTTATGCTGGTCCAAATTCAAAGATGTTGCAGACGACAACTTCAAGTGAATGAAATTTAAAGATTTGTTGTCTTTTTTGGACAGAAAACATTGTGGAAAATGAAGAAATTGCTGGTCACAAGTAATTTCTTAATTTTCCACAATGTTTTCCCGAGCCTTTCTCTTTTAGGGAATCAAAAAGAGTTATTGTTTGGGAATGGGTTACCGTTAAGTAATTTGAACCTCTCGAACCCCCTCTAGACCCACCACTGCTGTGACGTACTTTCGGACAAACAATAGTATTTCGTGGGTATGGTTCTAAAACCTCGTAACTACATGTTGATTTATGCTGTAGTTAAGATACATTGTATTTCATAACAACGCCGACGCTTTGTCAATCTATACGGATAAGTCCTGTCTATTTTTAGCACGAAGGCTTTAGAGCTAAAAAACGATTTTTTTAAACCTTAAAATTTTCATTCCGGAAGCCCTTTCGCCCATGCGCGAGCTTACACTGGTAAGTAGTCTGGTTCCCGCCTATGATACACTACGTTGTGACAACGTAGTGTATCAGAGGCGGGAACCAGACTAACTGGTAAGATCAACCCCGATACCAAATTTGTAAAAAAAAAAAAAAAACAAGAGCCGTCATTTAAAGGTATTATGCTTCCCGAATAAGTGTTTGAAAAAAATAACATTAAGCCCCGTTTTCCATGACATTGCTTTTTTGTAGGGCCTACACAGATTGAAAGTGGTGTATGGTCCAAAACATTTCATTTATCACATAAATACAAGTTTCATTGAATTCTGACCCTTAGATGAAAAGAACTTATAGAAAAGGCATTTTTACATTAAGGCCCCTTTCTTCATGACGCAGCCTGAAATTGAGAAACAGAAAAAAAACAGATCTATGTAGCCTACTTAGCTGCGATATCGTATTCACAAATTTGATGATGGGTATTGGTTTGTGGCTACGATTTCGCCCTCTTCCTTCTTTGGAGCAAGGCAAACAAGTGGAAAATACATTTTCTTGTATATTTTTTAATACCAAAAAATTTTATCAATCTTGAGTAAATTCCATAAAAACACCCCATGTCACAAATTCTGAAAAAAGGTATCAACAAGAATAATGTTTTCATTTTTTCTTCCAACGGAAAGTCCCAGTAGAATAAAATGGGTGGGTAGTCTGCTTCAAAATAAAACTAAATAGAACTTTATTTGAAAGTGATTTCATCATAAAACTATGCGGGTTAACAGAAAAATGGCTAACCTGAGGTGCGTTCTTTAGAGCGAGATTTCTTGAGATATCTTGAGATTTCTTAAGATATTTTAGGATAAAGCGTTCTTTTGAGCAAGATTTTTTATAAGACGCTCAATGGGAGGCGCCATTACCCTATGCTTCGTGCGGAACCCCTCGGTCAACTCTGTACAAACAATATAAAAGATATTTGACCGAGATGTTCCGAACACTCCATAATTCATAAACCGTGGTGTTCCGAATGCTCCATACTTTATACAAATGACGTCAAAAATATGGAGTATTCGGAACAGCTTTGTCAAAGTCTCGGTCAGTCGGTCTTAAAAACGCTTTATTCAAAACACCTTAAGAAATCTTAAAAAATCTCGCTATAAAGAACGCGCCTCTGTTGTCACGTAACATTCTTATTACATTCTTGAAACAGCTTTGTTTAGAAATTTGACTATGCTAAACTTGCTAGAGTGAATCACTGCACCTGCTCCATTACAACACATAGGAAGGAATTGTAACCGTAACCCAGGACCCCCCCCCCCCCCCCCCAAAAAAAAAAGTTTTTCGGTTTCTCTATTGCAACTGATATACATGTACTATGTTCATAATCTACTTAAATTAAGCTACTACTGGCCCTTTATCCATTTTTAGAGAAGAGGCAGTGAGCCCTACCTCACTGCTACCCACTCCATACAGTGGGGTAGACTGAGGCAGTGAAAATTTTATTTAAAAGTGTCTTGCCCAAGGACATAGCTAATCCGATTCTTCTCTGATGTAAATGCGCTCTTTGATATTTTGATTTTTCGTAAATAGCGAAAAATCAAAATATCAAAGAGCGTATTTATATCAGAGAAGACTCGGATTAAGACATAGCCTACCTCCCTGGGTGGGACTCGAGCTCGATTAGAAGCCAAGTGCGCTAACCACTGTACTATCGGGGCTGTCAAATTATTAAAGGGTCGATCCGGTCCGACGAATCCTTAGGAACATGTAGTCTGGTTCCCTGTCGTACTATGTATTTTAGTACGTCAGGCATTCTCTAAAAATGGCCGCCTCCAGTGGGCTAATTTAATTACAAAGATAAAGAGCAAAGTTCTTCAATTTTGTGATCAGGGAAGGGTCATTAGAAGAGTAGATAGGTTTCGGTATATTTTTAATACTAGCAATAAAAGTTTTACGTGACCTCAACGCTAACCCGAAATAAAACGGTTTTAAATTATGTACATGAAAACTATATCAAGGCAATTTGGAAACAACTCCTACCTGTAGTCCGATTAGCTCAGTGGTAGATCGTCTGACTTTGACTCCAGAGGTCCAAGGATCGAATCCCACGATGGGCAAATGTTTTTCGTCTACTTTTTGTTTTAATACATTTTCTCAAACCAAACTATTCTAGAAATCACTAAGATGCAATTAAAACATAATTGGTAATTTTTATTACGTCTTTGCAATCTGTAGAGCCATTTGGTATGAAAAATGTAAAAAGAAAGGGGTGTGGCTAATATATGTATCACTCTTGACATTCGAACCAGGGACCTCTAGAACACAAGGTAGACGCTCTAACCACTGAGCTAATCGGACTACTGATTAGAAATGGATCCAAATTGCCTTCTTATAGTTTTCATGTACATAATATAAAACCGTTTTATTTCGGGTTAGCGTTGCGGTCATGTAAAACTTTTATTGCTAGAGTTAAAAATATACCCAAACCTATCTACCCAGCAAGCAATCTGTATGGGTCCCATATGGGTCCCTTATGGGCACCCTTATTGGTCCCATAAGGGCAACCCATATAGGATGTGCAACCGGGGCCCATATGGGTCCTATCTGGGCAGCCCATATACATGCAATATGGGTCCCAGATGGGCAGACCCATATAGACAGCCCTGATCAAACCCATTTCTATTGGCTTTCATTTGGTGTTGATCGAAGATCAAAACCTTCCAGAGCTTCACGCTCAGAAGGGATCGCTATTCCCCGTCATAGAGGATTAAGGTCTCGCCAGGTATGTCTGACGACCTTGACTCAAGGTCTATGGTTTGTTCCCTATATGAATTTGGTCTTGAATGTCATAACATTTTCGATGTTTTCTATAACTATCTATATGTTTTTTTTTATATATTTATATGTCTAGATTTATTTCTATCTTTTTTTGAAAATGTGTACACAATTTTATTTTTTTTAACAGTATCATATAGGATTATCAAGCTAAATGCTTTCTTTACGTAAACGCTTTGTGAAAATGTGATTTATTGTCAAGATTTTAAATTATTTCCCTTTAATATACATAAAAATACTTGTAACACACTTATTGATAAGATTATGTTAGTGATTTGAACAGACAAATTACAGTTTAAACACCGTTAAAACGACAAAATAATTCGGATGATCCAACATGAAGCCCATGTTTAAATCAAAGTACTGAAAGTACTGTTGGAAAGCAAATTTGCTGATTATGTCTAAAGGCCTTTCTAGTTGTTAGCAATATGAATTACACGGAGTTGGATAAAAGTAATTAATTGAATTTGATTCTTTAGAAAGTTACAAAATACAAATTATGAAAGGATAATGTCTGTTCCATATTAGCAAAATATACTGAACAAAAGAGAAAACTTTATGCTGCAAGATTTCTTGTTTCTGAAAAAGTATCGAACTAAAAGCCTGATTTTATTTTTACAATATTTCCATGGCATTCGGCAATAGTTTTGTCTAAGTTTCATTGCCTTGTCTCCTTTAATGTCAGAGTTACGGCCCTTAATGCATGTACAGCTAATTTCATCTAATGCCACATACGCGTGATAAACGATTCATTATTTTTACGGAATTGGTCATATCCGGGTTGCCAAAAAACCACAAAACATCACTCACTTGTAGCAAGCTCTAAATTAAAGGTCTAATCTGTCAATTTTGTGAATTACCCCCCTTTGACATAAACAAATATGGAATTTAAAATGTCGAATTCTCCCAGCCGAAAACGACTATAAGGCATTCTAGCACTCTATATGTTCTCCTATACCCAATGTCATGTTCTGAAGAAGGTTTTCTTGTATAATAGACTAGTGCGACAGGTCACGGTTCATAAATCTATTTGATGTACAGGCCCGTAGGAACAGGGGGGGGGGGCTAGGGGGGGGGGGGCTAAGCCCCTCCAATGTTGGCCAAAAATGCCGAATTTTCTTGACTGTAAATCAAATAAAATAACCATCTTACCGGCTATCAACGAATTCATTCAATTTCGTAGTTTTTGTTCCACTTAAAACTTCTCTTTATCACTGTATATTGAATGCACGTGTGCTTAATCGCTGTATATTGAATGCACGTGCGTCGTCATCGATTTCTCCGCATTTTGTGGGAGCCTCGTTTTGAAAATGTCGATTTGTTACTATTTTTAGTAACAATTCACATGTATACAACGTTAATTTCCCATAAACCCATTGTTTGCCTCCGGAAGTTAATCAGAGTCTTCTCTGATGAAAATTCGCTCTTCGATATTTGGATGTCGCTATTTACATCGGAGCGCTGTCCAATTCAAAAACAAAAGAAAATTCCGACACAAGTTATGTCGCTGTGTCGGAATTTTCTTTTGTGTTTGACTGGGACAGCGTTCCGTTGTAAATAGCGACATCCAAGTATCATCGAGCGAATTTTCATCAGAGAAGTCTCGGATTACCGGAAGTGTTCTGCGGGTACGGACTAAAACATAAATGAAAGGAGTCTATACCCTAATTAGAAACCATTTGATCTCTGAAAACTACATGTCTTACTTGCTAAAACATGTGTTCCGTCACTACTTTATCCCTTTCCCAAATAAGACCGGGTTTGACAGCCCGAAAAGAAAATGTTCGGGGGAAATATTGGGATGAAAGAAGAAACTACTGATAATCAGAATTTTCTACTTTAACCTCGATATTGTCTTTGGTATTATCTACAAATAGTTCTAATTTTATCTAGGTATGTACCAATTTTGTCGTCTGCTACGGCTTTTTTTATTTTGACCAATCTGAAATGTTTCTATTTGGGAAATGGTTAACATACCAACAATGTAAATTGATTTGATTCTATGTAGGCCTATTCATCTAGATCTAAATCCACGGTGGGTAACTCACATGACTTTAGGGAAGCGTTAACACCGAAAAAATCGTCCGCTTCAAGGTATGTTTTGTTTAATTTCTCAGCTTATACCCTATTGATTTTGATGAGATAAAGTGCACGGAACGCGCCCTTGAGAGGGCTATTCCCGGCTCTAACTCACTCTGCTCCAAATCCAGTGGTTTCTTCAAACATTCGAGCCAAAGTGTTTGTAAGTGCAAAACGAAAGTGGGAAGCATTCACATGCACCGAAGAAAACTTTCGCTTGAATGTTTGAAGAAATCACGGGATCGGAGCAGAGTTACAAACGGGAATAGCCCTCTCAAATGCGCGTTCCGTGCACTTTATCTCGTCAAAATCAACAGAGTATAAGCTGAGAAATTAAACCAAACATACCTAGAAGCGGACGATTCTTTCGGTGTTAACGCTTCCCAAAAGTCACATGGGTTATCCACCGTGATATCTTTAGATTAAATAGTTAACACCGTTTTTGAAACCAAGTGGTGAAAGGATTGCTAGTCTGATTTCTATGCATTTTGAGCATAGCATCACATATTCTGGTTTCCCAGATTTCTACTTTCGCTTTGAAATGCCTATAGCTACACGCGAATACTAGCAAGGCCTATTAGACAAGATGTCTATGTCATTAACCTCAAAATAACCACTTAGTTGATCAATCGATTATTGTGAACGCGATTAAATGCATGGCTTATCGAATATCATTTAGTTTCGGACATTAAAACGTGTAAGAATTTTGGCATAGAAAGATTCTAAAAATAGACGTGTCCTAGTTCCTATTTTTAGCGCTTGAAGTGGGTCGCATATTTCATAGTTCAGTAAACTTGACTGACCCATTTTCAACGAAAGATATTGGACTGGCTATTGAACCGTAATGAAAGCAAATTACTACGTGATCGTTTCTCCTCTTTTAACACATGTTTAATTGGATGTTTTATCATCGGTCACACAATTGAATATCTTGTGTACAACTATAGAATTCAATATTGAATATTCGAAAGGTTGTTCTTGTCATTGATCTTTGCTTTTGATAGAACTATTTATAGTGAGGAGGACCGAGAGATGTTGTGTGGTATGCAGAGAATGTTAAAGTGCAGAGAAGCACGACTGGAAAGAAAAGCAAATTTTGCAAATTTGCTTTCCAAAAACGATATTGACAAAGAATGTACTTCTGTACAATATAGCGCAGAAAAAAAACTTATACAAAAGAAGAAAATGCCGATCATCAACTTTTGTTAATAGCTCTAGGCCTATGTTTGTTGGCAATTTACCTTTCTATTAGAGAAGTCAATACCAGGTTTTTTTTTCGAGAAAGGATTAGACATGTCTTATTGATGTTGCCTTACTTGTCTTGCTGGATCTAATGTTGTTGTTTTTCAATTTGTATTGATTTGATGGTCATTAATTTTGATGGATATAAATAAGATCGTCATTCAATTTGAAAACTTATAATTCTATAGGCTACATGATTCAGATTATGGTTATTTTAGATATATGCTCATGTATACATAATTATTCTGTTGTACTTGAATGGGCGCAAGCCGACTATTGTAACTGGGACCCCTATAGTCAAAACAACATGGGCTTTGCTACATAGGTCCTATACGGGCATACCCATTATGGGCTTGCCCATACACAGCCCATATGCTGGGAATATGGGACCCATCTGGGTCCCTTATGATCAAACCCACATGGGCTCACCTACATAGGTCCTATATGGGTCCAATATGGGCCTACCCATATGGGCTTACCCATACACATCCCATATGGGACCCATACAAGCATGTTTGCTAGGTACTCTTCTAATGACCCTTCCCTGCTCACAAAATTAAAGAACTTTGTTCTTTACCTTTGGTAAAATATCAGCCCAGTGGGCGCAGCCATGATTGAAGTGTGCCTGACCCAATAACGCAGTATTAGGGGCAGGTAAGCCAGACTAAGGAACATGTGGCAGTGTGTGAAAAAAGTAGATTTTACGTAGAATTATATATAGGAGCAAATATGAGTGACCTGCCACCGTCAAGTAATTAAAGTGCGCGTGACGTCATAGTAGGGTTTACGAGTAATGGCGGACTGTAAACAAAGCTTGCGGTAAGGGAGTCATTTTCAGATGCAATTTGAGTGATTCTGCTACAAAAGAAATCAAAAATACCATACGGTTGTTCGGCACAAGGTTGTCGGAACAGAAATTCGTTAAAATGTGCAATGTTTACTTTCCCGTCAGACCCGACACTGAATTTCAAATGGAGACAGAATATGAACCGTCGACGTCGGGATCCTATCAAAGGTAGAGATCGTTTGTGGGAAAACACACAATATTCAAAGCTGTGCCAGTTCCATTTCACAGATGACTGTTTCGAAATAAGTCCAGAATTGGCGGCTAAGATTGGCTACACGGGATTGACAAGATTGCTGTTGAAACCAGATGCTGTGCCGACCATCTTTGACCGCCGTAATGAAAAGGTGACTGTTCAAACCCTATTTTGCAGGTGCTCATCAGATTCGTCTTACCAAGATGATTCGACTGACTTCCCTCAATCTAGGATTTGAAAATCAATTTATTTTGATTTAGTCTTTAGATATTGTCGCTTTTCTACGAAAACCTTGTATCTGCAGCTTGATTTAAGCTGCAGTTACAAGGTTTTGGTGGAAAAGCAGCGATATATTCAATGCTTGCATTACCAAATCCAATCATGTTCACCTTATCCCTCTTTATCTGCATCTCCGCAAGCCAAGATTGACCCACCTACATTTGTATTGACCCTTTGTATTGGTGGAATTAGTCAGAATTTCTTGGTATCGCAATACCCCCACTTAGCTGTTAGCGGTTGTCCTGCTGGTTGTTAGGAAGTAGCACCCAATCAAACGCCACATTCTAAACTCATTTGATGTTATTTCGTCAATTATTGATGATGTCATAAAACAAGCGTTTTCTTGCGTGTTCTACGCCATAGGCCTACAGACTAGGAAAAAATAGCTGCTTTTTAGATAAAGTTGTCCCAAGTGTAATAGTTTGTCGAATAAAAACTGAAAAAAGCTGTCTATTGAAGTGAATTTCTGAGGAAAAATGGCTCGTCTCCGCGTTTTTGAATTGCAAATTCATTTACTTTTTTCCCACCTATTGTCAAGAATTGCTTACAGTTAAGATAAAACTAATTTGATGTATCGAGCTATCTGATTGGTTCCAGCAAGATTCCGCTGGAATCAATGAAATTGCTTAACAGGACACCAAGAAAATAGGACTAAATCTGCCAAGGATGAATACAGAAACAATGTTACATCATACACTTCATCCTGGGAGATCGTTTTAGAACTGTTTAGAATTGCCATTTAAAGTGACATTTCACAATATTTTTTCATAAATTTTACTTTTATTTTTATCTGAAAGAGCATATTTTCTTATGAAAAGTCTGAAAATTTCAAACCAAAATAATGCGCCGTTTAGGAGAAATATATATTTTTGTGTTAAAATTGAACAAATTGTTGTCCACAACACTTCGAATTTGTATGTAATTTGCCATTTCTGTCTCATCTAATTCTTTGATGGCATGTTTTTCGCTTATAAATTACAACTTCAAAAAACTGATAGCATTTCTATGCATAAGAATAACCAATCTTTGCATGAAGACATACTTTTAAAAAATGAAATTGGAATGTTATGTCCCTTTAATGATCAAGAACAGATTTTGAACTTAAATGCTTTCTAGGACTTTTTTCGTAGGGGTTAAGGGAACAATTTTATTTAGTCAAATGTGACGTAATTACGGACAAACAATAGCATTTCGTAAGTGTTGGTCATTCAAGCCATACAGGGCTTTTTTTAAGGTTAGGGGAAGGGGCCCGGGGCCCTGGATTTGGGGAAAAATACAACTCTAGGGGAATATTTATTGCTCAATTTTTCGATAAAGAGTTTCTAAGTTTTATCATAAAAGTATATAGAAATGAAATCCAAGTCACAAAAACCAAGTATATAATATTTAGATAGTCAGTAGTCAGATAACACATTCTAAGCAAAGATATAACATTTTTGCATGCATAATAACTTTGTTTAAGAGGGGAAAATTGATTTGTTGGGGGATGCATAATAACTTTGTTTAAGAGGGGAAAATTGATTTGTTGGGGGAAAATGCATCTTTAAGGGAATTTTTTTCTGAGGGGAAGGGGCCTGTAATCGGCCCCAGTTTCTTAGTAAAAAAAAACCTATGGCATAGTTTTAATATTGTATAACAACACCAATAGTTAACCAAATACATAATAGTAAACCATGTCTATATTCAGCACAAAATTCATTGCCATTGCAGAAGCCAAAAGATGATAAATTACAGCAAAATAATAGCAATGATACTCCAGATTCAGGAATGGATTGGATAGAATTTGTCAGAACTTTACAGCTTTACCAGGATAAACCGAATACTTGTCAAAGCAATAGAAAAAGACTTGCCAGTGGTGTGTTGAAAGAAAATAGGTAATTATCTGATGCACTTTTGATTTTCAATAGCCCTTTCTTAATAGGTCTAGTTTAGTTTATTGGGGGTTTTACGCCGTTTTCAACTACCAGGGTCATATTGCGGCGGCTGGAGCACCTAACCGTGGTTTCCTGGTATTTCTCGCACCAGTACAACCACAATATCCAAATCAAGCCTCCAGCTGCTCTCTCACATAGATGATTCACACCCATTGGTGAGAGACAAATGACTTTTGTTAAATGTCAGAATGGATACTGGCCGAGCCGGGGTTCGAACTCGAGACCCCTGGATTGACAGACTCCGACGTAACCGACTGAGCTATCCGGGCTCGGCCCTTTCTTAATAGGGTTCAATTTCATCAAGTAAACATAGACATAATTTCAGACATACAGAAGTATTCTGTCTGTGTTATTCTAAAACCCAGTAACTACAGTTTAATTTTTGGGGCATTCGTGTTTCACAAACTCATCTTGTTCAAACTCAATTTTTGTCCAGAGTGTAAATTAAGAAGTATTGAAGCATAGTAAATTCATGAAACTTCAAAGGTGGATATATCTCATTATGGAGAGGTGCAGTACACAAGAACTGTAACCCTGCCACTCACTATCATATATTTTTACTTATTCTTCTTTCTTGATTTTCATACTCTTAATATCACTGGTGGTGAACTCGGCCAAAGCGTGGGACGTTTTTTCGCAATCATAGTATTCCGTCGGTGTTGTTATAAAATATCGTAACTACGGCTTTATCGAAGCCGTAGTTACGATATTTTATAACAACACAGACGGTTTGTCAATACATAATCGGTAAACCCGGTCTATTTTTAGGACAAATTCATTGTAATAAGAAAAACTATCCAATCAGATCTTTAAACTCACATTTAAACGCAAAGTATCTGTACCTTGTTGTAGCGAAAAACGTCCCTTTCTTTGGCCGAGTTCACCACCAGTGTATATAATTTCAGAATCAAAACCCACCCTGTTCTGATGTATCTCAGTGAGCGGCAGGAGACAGTTATTAGACTGGTGTTTGAACAATTGAAGTGGAATTTTCAAAGAGGAGGTAGGGCCTACATTATTTTATTAGCTCAAGGTTAGGTGTAGTGGTCACTTGCCATCTGTTTGTCCGTCCATCCACAATTAAATTTGGTGTTTACTCTCAAGCATCTACAAAAATTAGCCAATCTTAATCAAACTTGGTTAGAACAAGTGTGATAATAATTTCTCACATGAGTTTGATAATGGGTCAAATCATAGCTAGTTTTGACGTTTACACTCTAGCATCTACAGTTGACCAAAGGCCATTCGACAGATTGCTCCGCCCAACATAGAATTTAAGACAAACAATAGGGATGTGATTGTTAACAGGGTACGATTTTATCCAGTTAATCGTGACGTAAATTCGGACAAACAAAATAGTATTTCGTAGGTGTTGTTATAAAATCTCGTAACTACGGCTTGATTTAAGCCATAGTTACGAGATTTTATAACAACACCGACGGTTTATCAAAACATAACGTTAAACCTAGTCTATTGTTAGCACAAAATTTTTTGCCATTGGCATGTCGATTGTTTTGATTGTCAGTCGATATATCGATACAATAACATGTGCAACGATAAACAATAAGGGCATGACATTTTTCTGATCGTCCATTGGCTAATCGATGTTTTTGATTGACAGTCGGCGTTTGGTCAATTATTGGCCAGTAAAGACAAAACTTGGACAGAATGTCAGTGACTATAAGATCTTGGATGAATGATTTTTGGTCTGATTGTAATAGAAATTCATGGGTTATGTTCCCTTGTAATTGATAAAATTGCAGTTTTCAACTTTAAAGCCATAATAGCTGTGAAAAAGGAAGAAATACCACAAAAAAATATTTTTTTGTCACAAAAAAATATTTTTTTGTGTTATCGAGGTCTAATCATCTGATATTATGAAAGAAGTCTTTTCCGCCTGTAACAGAAATGTGTATTTGCGTATTTTCCCCCTTTTACAATGTATGTCAGTAGGTAATGTTTACAATTTCAAGTGCGAGTCGGAATTATTCGAGTTCTGAACGGTAAAATACGAATATCGACGGAATCTATTTTCAAATCGTGTGCACGCATTGAAATGACGTCAGAGAATATAAACCGTAATATTGCAAAATGTGACCTGTCTCGGTAAAAGGGATCTTCTGGTAATTGTTAAAGTACCAGTCCTTGTCAATATAAGAAGACTGCAAAGACTACCCAGGATCGGAACTTTTTACTCTAAGTTAGTTTTCTGAATCAAGATTGTTCTTCCTATCTACCTGTAATATATTAAATATCCGATTTCAAAATTCGAATGAGGTTGGTGTCCGATAGATGTTATCTCAAAATTCAGTTTTCAACTAACTTCATAAAAGCACGCTTTTAGCGTGACGGGACACGTTAATACGGATGAGCACTGACTCTTTCCCAAACATGACCTTGTCTGAATGCCCTTACTAAAAAGAGTTCAAAAAGCATTCGTGCAATCTGAGGAAACGCTGACAACCAACATTTCCTCCTATTGCCTAGATATTTCACCAGCAGTATTTTACTAAACCCTATGTTTATATACTCATTTTGTCGTCTACAAAACATTCAATATTCCAATTTATGTATTGTTAAAACTATTGCCGCATGGGAAAGGGTTAAGTACAACAATTTACTACAATTTTAGGTTAACCCTTTCCCATACAAAACCTGTTTCGGATGCCCCCCTTTCCTAAAGCTGAGGAAACAAAAGAAAGGAATGCTTATTATTAGCAGTTTCTCCTTTTGCCTTTATATTGTCTAAGCTATTTCTTAATTATTTCACATTTTCAATGCCATTTATTTTGCAGTTTGGATCCGATTTCAATTGGAAATGGAAACAGTTATTTTTTTTTCGTTTTGGGAAAGGGTTTAACATTATTCATAAGAAAGCACGCACTGGAATCCCGTGGAAATCGAAATGTTTCAAATTTGTGAGCCGTCATGTTAAAAGGGACCGTATGGGAAGCGTGGAAAGTATCGACCTTGGTCAGTCTGATCTGACTGCGCAGACTGACTAGGATCGGAACTTTTGATTCAAAGGTTATTTTCTGAATCTAGAATGGTTTATACACCTTACCATATTTACATTTTCCAGAAACAAAAAAATGATTGACATCTGTTGAGTCTGGTTCCTTTCGCGAAATTTGATTTTATAGACTTCCCATTAGGCCCTTTTCAGCGTGACGGGCAACATTCATGAAATAACGGGAACTCATTTAAATTTGTGACGCACGCTTTCCTGTGTATCACATGATCAACCGACTGTATACGGATGTTCACGGCTGTGACAAGTACCCGTTATGCTATATATAGCCACGAATGTAAACATGTTTTGAGCGCTGTGGAAATGTGAGAAAATCAACATTTATGCGCTTGTTGTGGGTAAACCGCGCCTGGTTACTCGCTTGAAATACGGTCTTTCTGCACCTTTTTGTTCATACTTTAAAAAGGTAAACCTTTTTTGAGGCAAATAGACAGTTTTTTCACAGCTATTATGACTTTAACGTTAACACTCTAACATCTACCGGTACAATTATTGACCAATCAAGACAAAACTTGGACACAAGGTTGGTGGTCATAATGTCATGGATGAGTTAGAACTTTGGTCTAATTAGACCTGAAAGTCGTTAGTTATGTGCCCTTGAATTTGACAAGTTGCTGTTTTCCACTTTGTCTTTACTCTAACATCCACAAATATTGACCAATCAAAACAAAACTTGGACAAAATGTTGATTACCATAATATCTTGAATGAGTACGAATTTCAGCATTGTTAGATTGGAATTTGCTGAATTACCCTTGAATTAGACAAAATAGTCTTTATAACTTTGTTATCACTCCAGTCATATTAACTTATCAAGATGGAACTTGAGCACAATGGGAATGACCACACAATCTTGTATGAGTTTCAATTTCAGCATGATCAGAGTAAAATTTGCAGAGTTATCTACCCTTGAATTTGACCAATCAAGACAAAACTTTGGCAAAATTTTGGTGACCGTAAAATTGTTTTCAGTCTTAAAGTACATGTAACAAATATTAATTGACAAAATTGTGGCTCATATCATCAGATGAGCGATTTAGGACCATAATGATCCTCTTGTTGTTAATTAATTATAGTTATTCAAACCCTATTCAAATGAGTACCCACAGTATAGAATTCAGATTTGAAATATCACTTTTAGAATGACTCTACCATCTCTTAGCCACGGTGGATAATCATGTGATACAATATTTTCAGAAAATCTTCAATAACTTTGTAAATGCTGGACCGATTTGAATTTGGTTTGAAGCAGATAATATGGACAGACGTCACACATTAGATGGGCGTGGATGATTTTTGAAAAATTGACTGATAAAAAAGTTATTGAAGATAAACCAAAAGTTTGGTTTATCTTCAATAACTTTTTTATCAGTTGATTTTTCAAAAATCCAACACGTCCAGCTTATTCCTGGTATTTTCCCACATTCTCGGCTTCAAACCGAATTCAAATTGGCCAAGTATTAAAAAAGTTATTGAAGATTATCGTAAATTCTGAGTCATGTGATTATACACCGTGTTAGCTGTTGCTCTGATTCACTAATTTGAAAGGTGTTGTGGATGACAAAAATAAACCCTTTCCCCAACAGCGAAATTTTAGACTGGTCCTAATTCAAAGATACTGCAGATGACAATTTTAAGTGAATACAATTTTACACTTTTTGGACATTCTTGGTTGAAAACTTTGTTGGGAATTAAGAAACTGCATGTCCATTTCTTTGATTTCTTCATTTTCCACAATGTTTTCCAATGCTTTACTCTTGTTTGGCATAAAAAAAAAGTGTTAATGTGCATGAATTGATTTATGTCTGCATGAAAACTTTACCAGAGTAGAAAATTTGAAGGGAAAAGGAGAAAATGCTTGATATTACCATTTTTATCCTTTCCTTAAATATTTCCCAAAGCTTTAATAATTAAGTCGGTCAAAAAGTGTCATTGTTTCGGAAAGGGTTAAACTCTGTTTGATGGCTAATCAATTGCAAATGAAATTTTACCCATTCCCACACAATGGCTTTTATCCCTTTCCCAAATGGCAAAATCCTAGGGTAATTTAAATCAAAAGTTGCAGCAGATGACAAAAAAGATGTTGATAAGGGTAATATTTGTGTATGATATAGCACAGAAAATATTGAGGCAAAAGGAGAAACTGCTGGTTATCAGCAGTTTCTTCTTTTGTCTCAATGTTTTCCCAAGTATTTTCTATTTGGGACGTTAAAACCAGGTCTTGTTTGGGAAAGGGTTAAGCTCACCTGAGCACAAAGTGCTCAAGGTGAGGTATTGTGATAGGTCGTTGTCCGTCGTCCGGCCACAATTTCTTAAAAATCTTCTCCTCCCAAACCAGTAGACCAATCTTCTTCAAACTTGGCAGGAATGATCTTTGGGTGAAGGGCTTTCAAAGTTGTCTAGAGGTTTTAAGACCCTGGCTGCCGCGGCATGAGAAAAGGGAAAAATAGCCAAATCTTCTAAAATTCTTCTTCTGCCTAATCAATAGGGCAATATTCTAGAAATTTCACATAAATGATCCTTGGGTGAAGGGCTTTCAAAGTTGTTAAAAAAAAATTGATTCCATGAAAGACTCTGGCTGCTGTGGCATGAGAAAAGGGGAAAATAGCCATATCTTTTAAAAATCTTCTCCTGCCTAACCAGTCGGCCAATATTCTTGAAATTTCACATGGATGATCCTTGGGTGAAGGACTTTCAAGTTGATAAAAGAATTTGATTCCATCAAAGACTCTGGCTGCCACAGCATGAGAAAAGTGGAAAATAGCCAAATCTACTAAAAATCTTCTTCTTCCTAACCAGATGGCCAATAGTTTTGAAACTTCACATGAATGATACTTGGTTGAAGGGCTTTCAAAGTTTTTAAAAGGATTTGATTAATAATTAAACTATTAGTGCAGCGGCATCAGAAAAAAGGGCAAAAGGGCAAAAACTTTTAAAAGGGCTGAATTTTTGTTACATTCATTTGAAAAAGACAGGAAAGGGCTTTATTGAAACTTTTCTTATTTTGCTGCATACAGGTCAAAGTTTAATTTCAACAAGGCAAGAAATCTCAGGTGAGCGACCTAGGGCCATCACGGCCCTCTTGTTTGACTCCCTACAAGATGTTAGATCATAGCTTTGGTAAACATTGTTGAAAATGAAGAAATTTCTTGTGACAAGCAATTTCCTTAATTCTAATGTGTTCTACACATGAAAACCAAAAAATGTGACATTTCATTCACTTGAAATTGACGTCAGCAAGATCCTTGACATTGGATAGATCAGTCTAAAACTTTGCACTCTTGTAGGCAGATCCCGGATAGCCCAGTCTGAGACCTTGGAGTCTGTCAATCCAGGGGTCGTGAGTTTGAACCCCCGTTTGGCCTTCCATTCTGGCATTTGACAAGTCATTTGTCTCTCACCAATGGCTGTGAATCATCAAAGCGAGAGAGCAGCTGGAGGCTGGGTTTGGATATTGTTGTAGTACTGGTGTGTAAAGTACCAGGAATCCATGTTTCATGTTAGGTGCTCCAGCGGTCGCAATATGACCATAGCATTTGGATATTAAACCCCAATAAATCAAATTGCAGTATTGTAATGGATTAACCCTTTCCAAAACAAGACCTGGCTTTGACATCCCTAATCGATATGGCTTGGGAAAACATTGAAACAAAAGAAGAAACTGCTGATCGATAACCAGCAGTTTCTCCTTTTGTCTCAATATTTTCTATGCCATATTTTACACAAATTCTATCTTTAATAACATGACATTTTGTCATTTGTGGCACTTTTTGAAATGGATCACCCTAAAATTTTGCCGTTTTGGAAAGGGTTAAAAATCCAAACTTACTATTCTCTTTGCAGTTTTGACATCAAATGAGCTAAAGGTATTGAAGAACCATCGTCTGAATACAGAAAAGTCTACAGAAAACAAAACAACTATCCCAGGAAATATAAATGATGATTCAAAATTGGCATCGTCTTCCCATATGGAACGTCAAGATGAAAATATCGAAATTGACGCTGAGAAAGAGCAAGACAACGAAGGAGATTCACCATCCACCAATATGAAAGAAAAAGTTAATACTATGCCAATTGACAATCACATTGACTGTACCAAATTGGCAGTTTCTTCAGGCCATAGAATAAACGTTGATAAAGAAAGGGTTTGTGTACAAAATAGCACAGGAAATATTGAAGCAAGCGGTGTAAATGCTGGTTATCAGCTTGTAAATCAGAATGTAAATGCTGGTTATCAACAAGTTTAACAGCATGTAAATGCTGGTTATCAACAAGTAAATCAGCATGTAAATGTTGGGTATCAGCTTGTAAATCAACAAGTAAATACTGGTTATCAACAAGTAAATCAGCATGTAAATACTGGTTATCAACAAGTAAATCAGCATGTAAATACTGGTTATCAACTTGTAAATCAGAATGTAAATGCTGGTTATCAACAAGTAAATCAGCATGTAAATGCTGGTTATCAACTTGTAAATCAGAATGTAAATGCTGGTTATCAACAAGTAAATGGTGGTTATCAGAATGTAAATGGTGGTTATCAGCTTGTAAATCAGAATGTAAATGCTGGTTATCAACAAGTAAAACAGCATGTAAATGCTGGTTATCAGTTTGTAAATCAGAATGTAAATGCTGGTTATCAACAAGTAAAACAGCATGTAAATGCTGGTTATCAGTTTGTAAATCAGAATGTAAACGCTGGTTATCAGCAAGTAAATGCTGGTCATCGGCCTTATATCATTTTGCCTCAAGGTCAACAATTAACAAATCCCCCTTTACAGGCTCTACTGGTGACATCAAAACCAGGTCTTGTTTTGCAGAATGTGAACACAGAACAAAGTCAACATACTGTAGCTAAAACTAAGATTTGTAATAAGGGTAATGAGAAAGTTATTGTAGATGTAAACAAATACCAAAAGCTTGCTACACAAACTTTGATAGATCAAGGAAAAACTATTATTGTCAAAACTGCAGTGGTGTATAATTGTGCGAAAACAAATTTTGATAATGACAAACCTTCGATGAACCAATCTGGAACTGAAACTGTTATTGAGGGGAAAGGTGCTCCTGATATTTCTGCCAAAACAGGATCTGTTGTTAAACACCCTTCTGAAATGTTGAATGGAAAGGATAAATCTAGTTCCAACACTTGTACTTCCAATAGGGAAATTATTGTAGCTGGTGGCAAAAACCAAAAGCTTTGTCCAAAAGTTGTATTGAAAAGATTAAAATCTGTAGATGTCAAAACTGGAGCGCCTGATTGTAGTGATAAAAGTCATTTAGATAACCATGAATCATTGGTCAGTGATGGAAAAACTGTTCTCGTGAAAAGTGAATTGCCTGATACCTGTGCCAGTTTAGAAGGTGAAAAACAAAAACATTTGATGAATGATTTTGGAACTGTTCTTGTGAAAAGCGAAGTGCCTGATAATTGCGCCAGAACAGAAGGTGAAAAACAAAAAATGGATGATTTTGGAACTGTTTTTGTTAAAAGCGAAGTGCCTGATAGTTGTGTCGAAACAGGTGATACACAACAACCTTTGATGAATGATTTTGGAACTGTTCTTATAAAAAGTGAAGTACCTGATAGGTGACCAAAACAGAAGGTGATCGATATATACAAAAACCTTTGATGAATAACTTTGTAACTGTTCTTGTGAAAAACAGTGTCTGATAGCTGATCAAAACAGGATGTGGTAGCCTAGTAATTTATTCTGAGACATTGACTACAAGGAATTAATTCATTGATATTGATGGTTCAAATATGGAAAGTCGGACCAAATTTGGAACTTTCGCACATGAAAGAAACACAGAACCTTTAACGTTTTTTTAAATTTTAGCAAATTGAAACATCCAAGGCTTGAAAATTTAAATTTTGTGATATTTTATCATTTATATTCTAACAATCAGATAAAAAGGAACCTCTTTCTCATAGCAGGGAGTCCTTAAATGCATATGATTCAATTGTAGAAAATGGGACAGATTGTAATTTAAAGATCGAAGGTGCTTCTACTTCAACAAACGAGAATATTCTTGAAGCAAGATCAAAACATAGTTGAAAATAAAGAAAGGACCTCTACGGATAAGGCGAGAATTCTCCCTAAAAGGCTCAGCTCGATGGGTCAATTCTCAAAACTAACAAATTGAGAAACAAAATTAAGCTTTATGGTTAGGTAGACAAATAAAGGAAATAAACACCGATTTTTATGTCATTTCAAAAGTTCTATAGGTGCAGATAACTCTTGATTTTAGTACCCACCTAAATGGTTTCGTTTTCTTACACTACCGGTATTCAAAGAGGTAAAATGAAGATTCTTTTATTTTTATTTGCAATTTATTTTCTACAGATACAGGGATAAATGGTGTTGACATCATATGGCAGCTTTGGTTTTGTCCGTATTGCGCATGCGCACCATTGAAACAACTTTAAACGCGCACTTTCCCGCCAAAAACCGAGGCATACCTACCTTCCCAAGGCTGGCTAACATCGTTCCCCCCCTTGACCCAGCTTCCCATTGACATATGTTGTGTAACTGGATCATAGGCTTCCTTGGTAAAAAGGATTTGCTGGGTCACGGGGGGGAACGTACTTTTATACTAAAAATAGTACTCATATACCATATGCCATAATTTTGGCGGGAAGATTTCGCCTTTAAACTCGTTTGAATGATGCGCATGCGCATAAAGGACAAATCGAAAAATGGTTAATGATTTCAACACCAATTGTCCTTACATTTACAGAAAATTTTTTGCTTATAAAACTAAAGAAAACTTAAATCTGGTTAAATGAATAACGGTGGGGTAAGAAAATGTAATTTTGGGGGTAGGTACAGAAACCAAGAGTTATCTGTACCTGTCGAATCGTTTTGATCGTACAAAATCAGTTTTCAAATGATTTAGATACATATCTAACAATACAGTTCGAAATAATAATCAATTTGCATGTTTTGAAAAATGACTTTTCCATTTGAGCCTTTTAGGGAGATTTCTCGCCTTATCAGTAGAGGTCCTTGCTTGTAACAAACAGTTTTTGTAACAAGCAATTTCCTCATTTTACAAAATGTTTTCCGATGCTTTTTTTGTGGGGCGTCCAAAAACGCCAATGTGTGGTAATCGGTTAAACGAGTTTTTAAAATGCACTTTTTAGCTCACCTGAGCACGAAGTGCTCAAGGTGAGGTATTGTGATCTATCAATGTCCGGCGTCCGTCTGTCCGTCACGGCGTCAACAATTTCTTTAAACAACATCTCCTCCTAAACTACTGGGTCAAAATCAACCAAACTTGGCAGAAATGTTCCTTGGGTGGTCCCTTATAAAAATTGCTAAAATAATTGAAATCCATGAGAAACTCTGGTTGCCGTGGCATCGGAAAATGGGAAATTTCACAAAAGCTCAACAATTTCTTTAAACGACATCTCCTCCTAAAGTACTGGGTCAAAATCAACCAAACTTGGCAGAAATGTTCCTTGGGTGGTCCCTTATAAAAATTGCTAAAAGAATAATTATAACAAGAGTGCCTGAAAGGCACTGATATCGCTCACCTGAATTCTTCGTGTATTTGATTGTGTACAATATAAATTTTGTTGTAAACAAATATATATGTCAGTATTATGTCAAATTGAATTATTGTAAACTAGAATATCACTGAAAGTGATCATACCCCCCATTGATTTTTCACATGATTTCTCCTAGTCCGATAAGCCCTGCCCTGCCAAGCCCACAATTTTTGTCAAATCAAAAATTCACGAACAAGTTTTGAAAAGGGTCACCCAAGGGACATTCCTTTGAAGTTTGGTAATAATTAGCACAGTGGTTAAGGAGGAGAAGATTTTTGAATAATTATCTTACGATTTCTCGAAGTCTGATAAGCCCCGCCCTGCCACGCCCACAATTTTTGACGAATCAAAAATTCATGAGCATGTGTTGAAAACAGTCACTCAAGGGACATTTTTTCCAAGCTTGATTCTAATTATACCCCCCAAATTCAATTTGGGGGGTATATAGGAGTCAGCTTGTCCGTCTGTCTGTTGGTCTGTCTGTTGGTCTGTCTGTTGGTCTGTCTGTCTGTTGGTTTTTCTTCAAAAATCTTCTCCTCCTCAGCCATTGGTCCAATTCTTACCAAATTTGGCAGGAATGTTCCTTGGGTGACCCTTTTCAAAACTTGTTCGTGAATTTTTGATTTGTCAAAAATTGTGGGCGTGGCAGGGCGGGGCTTATCGGACTTAGAGAAATCATGTGAAAAATCTTTAAAAATCAATTATCAAGCCAATTTGAACCAAACTGGGCAGGAATGACCCTTGAGTGATTATATTCAATGTATGCTCATAATTTTTTTCATTCGCCAAAAAATGTGGGCGTGGCAGGGCGGGGCTTATCCGACTTCGAGAAATCGTTAGATAATTCTTCAAAAATCTTCTCCTCCTCAACCACTGGGCCAATTCTTACCAAACTTGGCAGGAATGTTCCTTGGGTGACCCTTTTCAAAACTTGTTCGTGAATTTGTGATTCGTCAAAAATTGTGGGCGTGGCAGGGCGGGGCTTATCGGACGTAGAGAAATCATGTGAAAAATCTTTAAAAATCAATTATTAGTCCAATTTGAACCAAACTTGGCAGGAATGACCCTTGAGTGATTATATTAAAAGTATGCTCATGATTTTTTCATTCGCCAAAAAATGTGGGCGTGGCAGGGCGGGGCTTATCCGACTTCGAGAAATTGTTAGATAATTCTTCAAAAATCTTCTCCTCCTTAACCACTGTGCCAATTCTTACTAAACTTGGCAGGAATGTTCCTTGGATGACCCTTTTCAAAAGTTGTTCGTGAATTTTTGATTTGTCAAAAATTGTGGGCGTGGCAGGGCGGGGCTTGTCGGACTTTGAGAAATCATGTGAAAAATCTTTAAAAATCAATTATCAGTCCAATTTGAACCAAACTTGGCAGGAATGACCCTTGAATGCTTGTTTTCAATGTATGCTCATGATTTTTTCATTCGCCAAAAAATGTTGGCGTGGCAGGGCGGGGCTTATCCGACTTCGAGAAATCGTTAGATAATTCTTCAAAAATTTTCTCCTCAACCACTGGGCCAATTCTTACCAAACTTGGCAGGAATGTTCCTTGGGTGACCCTTTTCAAAACTTGTTCGTAAATTCTTGATTCGTCAAAAATTGTGGGCGTGGCAGGGCGGGGCTTATCGGACTTAGAGAAATCATGTGAAAATTTTTTAAAAATCAATTATCAGGCCAATTTGAACCAAACTTGGCAGGAATGACCCTTGAGTGATTTTATTCAATGTATGCTCATGATTTTTTCATTCGCCAAAGAATGTTGGCGTGGCAGGGCGGGGCTTATCCGACTTCGAGAAATCGTTAGATAATTCTTCAAAAATTTTCTCCTCCTCAACCACTGGGCCAATTCTTACCAAACTTGGCAGGAATGTTCCTTGGGTGACCCTTTTCAAAACTTGTTCGTAAATTTTTGATTCGTCAAAAATTGTGGGAGTGGCAGGGCGGGGCTTATTGGACTTAGAGAAATCATGTGAAAATTTTTTAAAAATCAATTATCAGGCCAATTTGAACCAAACTTGGCAGGAATGACCCTTGAGTGATTATATTCATTGTATGCTCATGATTTTTTCATTCGCCAAAAAATGTGGGCGTGGCAGGGCGGGGCTTATCCGACTTCGAGAAAATGTTAGATAATTCTTCAAAAATCTTCTCCTCCTTAACCACTGTGCCAATTCTTACTAAACTTGGCAGGAATGTTCCTTGGATGACCCTTTTCAAAACTTGTTCGTGAATTTTTGATTTGTCAAAAATTGTGGGCGTGGCAGGGCGGGGCTTGTCGGACTTTGAGAAATCATGTGAAAAATCTTTAAAAATCAATTATTTGGCCAATTTGAACCAAACTTGACAGGACTGACGCTTGGGTGATTCTATTCAATGTATGCTCATGATTTTTTCATTTGCCAAAAAATGTTGGCGTGGCAGGGCGGGGCTTATCCGACTTCGAGAAATCGTTAGATAATTCTTCAAAAATCTTCTCCTCCTTAACCACTGTGCCAATTCTTAATAAATTTGGCAGGAATGTTCCTTGGGTGACCCTTTTCAAAACTTGTTCATGAAATTTTGATTCGTCAAAAATTGTGGGCGTGGCAGGGCGGGGCTTATCAGACTAATCTTTAAAAATCAATTATTAGGCCAATTTGACAGGAATGACCCTTGAGTGATTGTATTCAATGTATGGTCATGATTTTTTCATTCGCCAAAAAATGTTGGCGTGGCAGGGCGGGGCTTATCTGACTTAGAGAAATCGTTAGATAATTCTTCAAAAAAACTCTTCTCCTTAACCACTGTGCCAATTCTTACTAAACTTGGCAGGAATGTTCCTTGGGTGACCCTTTTCAAAACTTTTTCTCGAATTTTTGATTTGTCAAAAATTGTGGGTGTGGCAGGGCGGGGCTTATTGGACTTAGAGAAATCATGTGAAAATTCTTTAAAAATCAATTATTGGACCATTTTGAATTAAAGTTGGCACTAATGTCCCTTGATCGATTGTATGCAACGTATGTTCATGAATTTTTGATTCGTCAAAAAATGTGGGTGTGGCAGGGCGGGGCTAATCCGACTTCGAGAAATTGTCAGATAATTCTTCAAAAATCTTCTCCTCCTTAACCACTGAGCCAATTCTTACCAAACTTGGCAGGAATGTTCCTTGGGTGACTCTTTTCAAAACTTGATCAGGAATTTTTGATTTGGTGTTTTGTTACCATAATTGGCAGGAATGTTCATTTGGTGACTTATTTCAAAATTTGTTCGTGAATTTTTGATGTACAAAAAATGTGGTAATGGCAGGGCAGGGCTTATCAGACTTAACGAAATCATGAGAGAAAATTCTTTAAAAAGCAATTATACTGTAAATTTGAACCAAATCTTACAGGAATGTACCTTTATTGACTGTCTTCAATACATGGTTGTGAATTTTTGGTTTATTGAAAAATATCAGCATGGTAGGGCTGGGCTTGGGGATTGTTTAATGAGCTATGTCCTTTTGTTGAAAATTGGTATTTTTTGCAACATTTACATGTGTTGTTTGGTCTGTTGATTTTTTGTTAGCTCTATTTTTCCAATTGAACAGCTCCCAGTTCAAATGAAATCAACTTCTCAAAATGCACAAAAACTGCACTTTTGGGGGGTATGATCACTTTCAGTGATATTCTAGTTGGACTGATAATTGATTTCTAAAGATTTTTCACATGATTTCTCTAAGTCCGATAAGCCCCGCCCTGCCACGCCCACAATTTTTGACGAATCAAAAATTCACGAACAAGTTTTGAAAAGGGTCACCAAAGACAAACACATCTGCCAAGTTTGGAAAGAATTGGCCAAGTGGTTGAGGAGGAGAAGACTTTTGAAGAATTACCTAAAGATTTCTTTTAGTCTTATAAGCCCCCGCCCTGCCACGCCCACAATTTTTGACAAATCAAAAATTCACGAACAAGTTTTGAAAAGGGTCACCCAATAAACATTCCTTTCAAGTTTGGTAAGAATCAGCCCAATGGTTAAGGAGAAGAAGATTTTTGAATAACTATCTTACGATTTATCGAAGTCTGATAAGCCCTGCCCTGGCCCGCCCACAATTTTCACCGAATCAAAAATTCATGAGCAAGTGTTGAAAACAGTCACTCAAGGGACATTTCTGCCAAGCTTGATTCAAATTGGCCTGATAATTGATTTTTAAAGATTTTTCACATGATTTCTCTAAGTTCGATAAGCCCTGCCTTGCCACGCCCACAATTTTTGACGAATCAAAAATTCACGAACAAGTTTTGAAAAGGGTCACTCAAGGAACATTTCTGCCAAGTTTGGAAATAATTGGCCTAGTGGTTGAGGAGGAGAAGATTTTTGAAGAATTCCCTAATGATTTCTTTAAGTCTGATAAGCCCCGCCCTGCCACGCCCACAATTTTTGACGAATCAAAAATTCATGAACAAGTTTTGAAAAGGGTCACCCAAGAAACATTTCTGCCAAGTTTGGAAAGAATTGGCCCAATGGTTGAGGAGGAGAAGATTTTTGAAGAATTTCCTAATGATTTCTTTAAGTCTGATAAGCCCCGTCCTGCCAACCCCACATTTTTTGACGAATCAAAAATTCACGAACAAGTTTTGAAAAGGGTCACCAAAGACAAACATAAGCCAAGTTTGGAAAGAATTGGCCAAGTGGTTGAGGAGGAGAAGACTTTTGAGGAATTACCTAAAGATTTCTTTTAGTCTGATAAGCCCCGCCCTGCCACGCCCACAATTTTTGACAAATCAAAAATTCACGAACAAGATTTGAAAAGGGTCGCCCAATAAACATTCCTTTCAAGTTTGGTAAGAATCAGCCCAATGGTTAAGGAGAAGAAGATTTTGAATAACTATCTTACGATTTCTCGAAGTCTGATAAGCCCTGCCCTGGCCCGCCCACAATTTTCACTGAATCAAAAATTCATGAGCATGTGTTGAAAACAGTCACTCAAGGGACATTTCTGCCAAGCTTGATTCAAATTGGCCTGATAATTGATTTTTAAAGATTTTTCACATGATTTCTCTAAGTTCGATAAGCCCCGCCCTGCCACGCCCACAATTTTTGACGAATCAAAAATTCACGAACAAGTTTTGAAAAGGGTCACTCAAGGAACATTTCTGCCAAGTTTGGAAATAATTGGCCTAGTGGTTGAGGAGGAGAAGATTTTTGAAGAATTCCCTAATGATTTCTTTAAGTCTGATAAGCCCCGCCCTGCCATGCCCACAATTTTTGACGAATCAAAAATTCATGAACAAGTTTTGAAAAGGGTCACCCAAGGAACATTTCTGCCAAGTTTGGAAAGAATTGGCCCAGTGGTTGAGGAGGAGAAGATGTTTAAAGAAATTGTTGACGACGCACGACGCACAACGCACAACGGACGACGGACGCCGGATAGTGACTGACCCTAAGAGCTCCCCTTGAGCTCGTTGAGCTCAGGTGAGCTAAAAATTGCTAACAGAATTGAAATCCATGGAAAACTATGGTTGCCGTGGCATCGGAAAATGGGAATTTTCACAAAAGCTCAACAACTTCTTTTAACGACATCTCCTCCTTAACTTCTCGGTCAAAATCAACAAACTTGGCAGTAATGTTCATTGGGTGGTCCCTTATAAAAATTGCTAAAAGAATTGAAATCTATGAAAAACTCTGGTTGCTGTGGCATCAGAAAATGGGAAATGTCATAAAAGCTGGTCAATTTCTGTACACAACATGTCCTCTGAAACTACATGGCCAAATTCTTCCCTGGGACAACAATGTGTAATATATGCAAAGTTATTTGGCATTATTAAAACATAACTCAGGTGAGCGATTTAGGGCCCTCAGGGTCCTCTTGTTTTTATTGGGATTGAAATAGATTAATTAAAACACATGGTAATAAAATAAGAAAAATAAATAAAATAAAAGAACAAATATTACATGTTCATCTTATTGTATCGCCCGCATACAGAAATATGTGCTTATTTGAGCCAGAATATGGAAAAGAGGTCCTTATGGCATTTGAGATACGAACAAACCCAGAGCCGCGTTCTTTAGAGCGAGATTTTTTTAAGATTTCTTAAGATGTTTTCGGATAAAGCGTTTTTAAGACTGAGACTGACTGAGCTGTTCCGAATGCTCCATATTTATACAAATGACGTCATGATGACGTCATTTGTATAGAGTATGGAGCATTCGGAACACCGCGGTTTATAAATTATGGAGCGTTCGGAACAACTCAGTCAAGTCTCTTTTATATTGTTTCTACAGAATTGACCGATGGGGTTCCGCACGAAGTAAAGGGTAATGACGCCTCCCATTGAGCGTCTTAAAAATCTTGCTCTAGAGAACGCTTTATCCTAAAATATCTTAAGAAATCTCAAGAAATCTCGCCCTAAAGAACAAACCCAGATCAGCCTGCACATATATTCAGTCTGGTTGTCCTCTAATAGCTACTTCGTGGTCTGTAGCGCGTTTATGTCGTTAAGAGTTAGAGCGTCAGACATGGCATATTTTGCAATTAATTCTGATTTCTATCACGCAGAAAGTGTTTAAAAATCCAGTAAAACAAATGGTTGGAAAGGGATATAGATACAGCAGAGATTAATAAAGATTTGAAATTCGAAAATATATGTAAAGTTATGAAGATAGTCCATCTCTTATGAGAGGCACTCAACGTCGGCTTTATTTGGGCGACATCGTATGCATTCGACGATGGGACGTTCCACCGTCAAATGATTAGAACGTCGACCGAACAGTTTCGGATGCGTAAGCGAATGTTAAGGACATCACACGAACAATGCTGACGTCGCACGAATCTCGTTAGGGGTTGACTACCTTAATGCAGGGTTCCCATTGCGAGCTTACTATTTTTAGCTGAAACCTTATTTCAAAAGGGTCTGAATTTCCTCTCATCGAAAATTTTGGGAACGTTTATGCCCTCTGAAACCTTTTTCAAGTGAGCATGATATTACCGTTATTATTATTATTAGTCGCCACGCTGTCCTTCCATCCGCCCGTCGTTCTGTCCACAGCCAGATCTCGGCAACCATTTGACCAAATTAAATGAAACTTCACATGTGAACTACCTGGGTCAAATTGTTTGTCGATTATGAAAGGATTAATTGACCAAACGCCGACTGTCAATCAAAAACATCGATTAGCCAATGGACGATCAGAAAAATGTCATGCCCCAATTGTTCTTCGTTGCACGTGTTATTGTATCGATTTATCGACTGACAATCAAAACAATCGACATGCCAATGGCAAATAATTTTTTGCTACAAATAGACAAGGTTTACCGCTATGTTTTGATAAACCGTCGGTGTTGTTATAAAATCTCGTAACTACGGCTTAAATCAAGCCGTAGTTACGAGATTTTATAACAACAACTACGAAATACTACTCTGTTTGTCCGAATTTAAGTCACGATCGACTGGATAAAATCGTTCCCTATTACCGACCACATGCACATTGTTTGCCTTTGATTCTATGTTGGGCGGAGCGATCTGTCGATTGGCGTTTGGTCAATTGTGTCATTATCAAAAATACGCACATGGTCATGTGACCAGGATCATTCAATGGACCATTCTGTGAAAGTTGTATCCAAATCACTCTACAATCTTGGGTTTCTGTCAACAATAATGTTTGCATTACCCCCCCCCCCCCCCCCCCCCCCACACACACACACACACACCCTTTCAGTGACACAGCTTGCTGCCAATATTTGGACTGGTTGTTGCAGATGACAATTTCAAAAGAATACAAGAGCTGTCCGAAGACAGCGCGCTCGACTTTCTAAGTTTCTTGGTATAAAGGGGGCATAACTCCAAAAAATAGTGGAGCCAGGGTCATGGGCCCTGATAGTAAGGTAGAGGGTGTAATGGTGAATAAGTATTCCAAGTTTGGGTTGAATCCCTTTGATAGTATGGAAGTTATTGATGTTTCAAAAAACTTTAACCTTTGTTGCAACACCAACGCCAACGCCCGGGTGACAGTATAAGCTCTCATTTTCTTCGAAAAGTCGAGCTAAAAATTAGAAAAATTTGGTCTTTTGTGTAGAAAACATTGTGAGAAAAAAAATGAAGAAATTGCTCGTCACTAGCAATTTTTTCATTTTCCACAATGTTTTCCAGAGCCTTTATCTTGCTAGGGGTCCAAAGGCATCACTGTGATAATGGTTTAAGGAAAATCCACAGAAAATGACACAAACAAACCAACAGCACACCAATTTTCGCAGGTCCCACCAAAATTTCTAACAGAAGCTATATGTGTACGCTGGTCTAGGTATTTACCAATTATCAGACAGGATATTTGCTGAGACCGGGGATTGAACCTGGAACCTCGTGAGAGAGAGTCCAATACGCTATGGCCACGACCCAGTACGTATGCACAGACTGGGATTGAACCCGGAACCTCATAAGAGAGACTCATTTACGCTATGGCCACGACCCAGTGCGTATGCACAGACTGGGATTGAACCCGGAACCTCATAAGAGAGATTCATTTACGCTATGGCCACGGCCCAGTGCGTATGTACAGACTGATCTGGATCCATTTTGGTCTCAAAAGCATACCAACTTCCAGATGTAGAGTCACAGAGCAACGGTAATAAGAGAGGGCTGAGGGCATTCTAAATTTGTTATTTCAATCACAAACCCCATGTTGTGGGTACTCATTTGAATCGTCTCAATGAGACGATTCCAGTGAGTACCCACAACATAGGGTTTGATGAACAATTAATGAAATATTGCATTTTTAAAAGCCATCACTCCCTCTTATCTTTATCTATTCTCTGGGGTCAGAAAAAGATAGACAAATACATCTTGTATTTTCCTACGTTCATTCATCTATACCCGTATAAGTTAACAGAAATCATACATTGTACCATTCACATAATAAAATTTCAAGTTACCACAGACTTTTTTCATAGTAAAAACATTAATCCCTTCTTAAGGTTTACAGACCCTGAAGAAAAAAAACAGCACTTTCTGGCCATTCAAAATGCATCAAATTACACACACTTGTAAATACACTTCACTTGAGTTGATTCACCGTGCCGAATTTCAAGATTATGCTTCAAGAAGAAAATAATTTACAAATATTTTTACTCTATTCATATGCAAGGGAGGTAATTTTGAACTTTTTGTAAAATATTCAATAAGTACCGGTATTTATGCATTAATTTAAAATTCTAAACCGTGCAAAGTGCTCATGTTTGTTTTTGGAATGGAAATGTAACATACTTTAGGAATTATTGACACTTTTCAAATTTCGCCCCTGGCTTTTTGGTGCTTTTGAGAGTTTGGATACCTTAAAGCAACAGTATCTTAGACAGATACAAAACTAAAGGAGTTGCAGAGGACAAAATTAATGTATCATATCAAGGGCGGATCCAGGATTTTTTTCCAGGGGGGTCAAAGCCCCAAAAAATGGCATTTAATATGAAGTTATATAGTCAAAATTCAATTTTTGGCTAATTCCAGGGGGATCATGACCCCCTGACTCCACCCCTAGATCCGCCCTTGCATATTTATTCATGAAGAAATGTTCATGACATAGCATTAAGAATTTGAAAGAAAGAGTGGAAATAAAGACTACTAGAGAGTAAAAAGCATAACTTTCCTTCTTTTCCTGTGCGTTTTATTTTCTTCTAAAAACGCACAATATTCATTGGCATTTCAATTGATGTCATTGTTTAGGAAAGGTTTAACCCATTATAGCTCATGTTAATTTACATGGCAGAGCATCCTATTCGATTAGCATGGGCTGCTCTGCCAGGTCATTTACCATGAGGTATACCAGACAACAAAATTTTAGGGTGGTCCAATTTGAAAGAGCTTGCAGGGAACAATTTCAACAGAATCAAATTTTTACATATTTTGGTATTTCCGAGATGAAAACATTGTGGAAAATGAGGAAATTGCTTGTCACAAGCAATTTCTTCGTTTTCCACTATGTTTTCCAAAGCATTTATCTTGAAGCCCGTCAAAAAACATCAATGTTTAGGAAAGGTTCAAATGTATAGTTTACAAAAACACATTTTGTTGTTCTAAAATTTACCCCAGTTTAAACCCATTCCCAAACAGTGACAACTTTTGAGTTTTGATGCTCACCATACAAATAGCTTGGTAAAACATTGCAGCAAAAGAAGAAAATGCAGATAACCAGCATTTTCTACTTTAGCATCAATATTTTCTGTGCTTAAAAAGATACATTTTCCATTTCTATTGTTTCAGCAGCTTTTTATTTGGTAAAATACAAATTTGTGTCTATTTGAGAAATAGGCCAACATCCTGGTTAACATACTATGTAAGAGAAAACTTTGAATACATTGAAAGAAAAGAATTGCCAAGAACTATTTTCCTCCTTTCCGTGCAATGCGTTTACACTAAAACATACATGATACACATAAATATTCTATCTTTGCCGTCATGAGAAGATTCAAATGAGCACCCACAACATAGGGTTTGATGAACAGTTAATAATATTTTATCTTGTGAGAGACTTATCCTTTCTTATAGCTCAGAATAATTGACCTGGCAGAGCAGCCCTAGCCAATAGGCTAGCATGCTCTGCCAGGTCAATTATCGTGAGCTATATCTGTAGCAGTCTTCACACTAGAACCTTTGTTAATAAACAATTCAGTATCAGGTATTTGGTGAACCCTTTCCCAAACAATTTTGACGTCTGTAATAGGAAAGGCTTTGTAAAACATTGATGCAAAAGAAGAAAAAGCTGATAATCAGTATTTTCTTCTTTTTGCCTCAATATTTTCTGTGCTTTATTCTTCACAAATACTTTCTTTAACATATATTTGACTTGTCTACATGTAGCAGCTTTCCATTTAGAGCACCCAGATTTTTTACCATTTGTGAAAGGGTTAAGACCATCTGTTTTATCAAAACCATCAGCCACTTAGCTTTAATTATTTAAAGCCTGGTTGTTACAGCCATCACCCTCTACTCCAACTTTCACATTTGGAAATATGTTTAAACTTGGTTCAGATATGTTTTCATTTGTTAACCCTTTCCCAAACAAGACCTGGTTTTGACGTTCCTGATAGAAAAGGATTTGGAAAATATTGAGACAAAAGAAGAAACTGCTGATAACCAGCAGTTTCCCCTTTTGTGTCAATATTTTCCATGCTACATTGTACACAAATTATGCATTCATGACATCAATTTTGTCAGATGTAGCTGCTTTCAAGCTTGACAGGTCTTAAGATTTGTCGCTTGGGAAAGGGTTAAAGTTGTAGTAGAAGCAGCCTCCATCTTCACATTAATTTAATTAGCACCTGTGTTTTTCAACGATTCAGAATCAGATAATTGATAAAACACAATCTGTTTTGTCAAAACCACCAGACACTTTGCTTTAATGATTCAAAGCTTGGTTATAACCCTCGTCCTCTACTTCAATTTTCACATTTGGAAATAATTATGTCTAAACTTGGTTCAGATATGTTTTCATTTGTTAAAGTTGTAGTAGAAGCAGCTTCCATCTTCACATTAGCATTTTTGTTAGTCAACAATTACATGGTGTATAATCATGTGACTCAAAATTTACGATTATCTTCAATATCTTTTTTTAATACTTGACCAGTTTGAATGTGGTTTGAAGCAGAGAAGGTGGGTAAATGCCAGGAATAAGCTGGACGTGTTGGATTTTTGAAGAATCAACTGATAAAAAAATAATTGAAGATAAACCAAAATTTTGGTTTATCTTCAAAAACTTTTTTAAAAGGGGATTTTTTAAACATCTACCATGACCATGTTATTCCTGACATTTTTCCACCTTCTCTGCTTCAAACCGAATTCAAATTGGTCAAGTATTGACAAAGTTATTGAAGATTATGGGAAATTCTAAGTCGCATGAGTAACACCTTGATCTGTTCTGTCAAAACCGCCAGGCAGTTCGCTTTAATCATTCAAAGCTTGGTTATAACCCTCATCCTCTACTTCCACTTTAACAACGGGAAACATTTCTGAACTCAAAAAGGCCCGGGAAAACATTGTGGAAAAAGAAGAAATTGCTTGTGACAAGCAATTTCTTCATTTCCCACAATATTTTCTACACAAAAAGACCAATTAATGTAAATTTTCATTCAGTTCTATTTGTCTGCAACATCTTAGAATTTGAAGCACCCCAAAATTTTGTCGTTTAGGAAAGGCTTAATTCACTGCACGTTATCATTTAAAGCTCGGTTATATCCCTCATCCTCTACTTCAACTTTAACAACAGGAAACATTTCTGAACTAGGCTCTGCCTCAGAAATGTTTTCATGATTTAAAGTTGCAGTAGCATAAAAATCAGTCTCACTCTTTACAATGGAATCATGTGTATTAAAGGACTCGCTGCTATGAGCAAGAGTTTCATTCCCAGTATTTGCATCATATGTATTAAAGGACTCATAACTATGACCAGCAGTTTTCGTATCGCTTTGATTCTCAGAGTCTAAATGATCAAATGTCATGGTAGACGGCTTTTCATGCGTAGAAGTTTCAAATTCGGACCCACTTTCCATATTTGAACCATCAATATCACTACATTTATTCATTCCAGTCAAGGCCTCCGAATCAATAACTTGCTGAACATAATCTGTTTGGTCAGTGTCAACAAGCACTCCTTTTTTCTTACGACAAACTTTGCTTTTCTTACGACGAACTTCAAAATCATTCATTGAATTTTCTGTTTCTGAACAACTATCAGTCTCTTCACTATCCATATCAACAGCTTTTCCATCACCCATCAAAGTGTCTTGGTTGTCAAATTCGTTTTTGCCAAAATCATCAAGTACTCCATTCTTGAGATCACAAGTATTAGATGATTTATTCGATCCAGCCAACATTTCAGATGTAGGTTTAATGACATGGTCTGTTTTACAACTGTCAGGAAATTCGGATTTCAGAAAAGTTTCACAATGGTTCATCAAAAGTTTTAGGTTATTACCATTTGTTTGGGCACAATGATCAGGCATTTCTGTTTTCACAATTGTGGTTTCTGTGAGAGGCTTTTGACTGGTGTTGTTTTCCGCATTATTAACTGTATTATGACCCTCATTACAAACCTTACCGGTATTTTGAGTAACAACAGGTTCTGAGTTCTTCCTTTGCATAACAACACCTGGTCCTGGTTCTGATGTCACTAGCGAAGATTGTAGAGGCACTGAAGAGGGCTTGGGAAGAATATACTGGTAACCAGCATTTACAACTTGTATGTTGTTTGAGAAAGGATTAACAATTCTTATGTTATTTGGGAAAGGATTTACAATTTGTATGTTGTTCAGGAAAGGATTAACACAGTATATTTTGTTTGGGGACGCACTACCAGTTTCTTTCAAATTGGTGTTATTCGGAAAAGTTTGAATAGTTTCTTTCAAATTGGTGTTGTTTGGGAAAAAATTAGCACTGTTTTTCATATTGGCATTGTTTGGGAAAGAACTGCCAGTTTCTTTCACATTGTCAGTGTTCGGGAAAGTTTCAACAGTTTCTTTCACATCAAGGACAGGTTTTCTTTCCACATATTCTGGATCTTTCACGACTTCAATGACAAATTTTTCATCTTTGTCTCCAACCTGGACGGTCGAAACCACTGTAGAATCATCGTTCATTAATCCTGTGGCTGCAGTTTGGCATCCCATCTTGATGGTCGAAACCCCCGTAGAGTTTCTGTCGATTATTCCTGTCGTAGCAGATTTATTTTTTGATGACCTTGTGGGATCCTGGCGAAAAATGTTCAACATTTCAAACTCTGCTGGCGTCAGAACTGCAAGAAAAATATTGCAAACTTTTTCTTTCCTTAACCCATTACCACTCAGTGACTCTTTTTGACTCCCCACAAGAAATTGGCCTGGTAATGGGTCACCCATTATCAGATGGCAAAACTGTAGACTAGTCAAAATCAAAGGTGCTGCAGACGAAAATATCAAGTGAATGACATTTTACATTTTCTGGGGGTCTTTCAGTGTAGAAGGCATTGTGGGAAATGAAGAAATTGTTTTTTTCCAAAGTTACAAGTGTTTCAAGGGTCTAGAGAGGGGGGCCCTCCCCTTCCAAAGTTACAAGTGTTTCAAGGGTCTAGAGAGGGGGGTATTGGCCGAAAATTAAATTTTGACTACATAAATTTAGTGTAACGTTACATATTTACTACATTTTAAGCCAATATTTGGGCTTGGAACCCCCCCCTCGGAAAAAAATCTTGGGCTTGGACCCCCCATCCCCCACCTTCTGAAAAAAAAATCCTGGATCCGCCCTTGTGTTTAATTTCATATTTAATATGGCGACATCGGTAATATGGCCAAGGTATGTTGAAAGCCCAGAAATAGCCGAGATGTGCCAATTGTTGGGAAAGGGTTCAAGTTTTTGTCTATGTGACACAGATCCCACCATTGACTGAAAATTAACCCATCACTACACAATGACTCTTTTTGACTCCCTTTAGGTAATGGCTTTCAAAAATATTGTGGAAAATGAAGAAATTGCTTGTCACAAGTAATTTCTTCATTTACCACAATGCTTTCTACACAAAATGACTAAAAAAGTTTTAAATTCATTGACTTGAAATTTTCGTCTGTAATGTCTTGTAATTTTGACAAGTCCAAAGTATTGCTGTTTGGTAAAGGGTTAAACTCATTACTAGATGGAAGAATTTCAGACTAATCCAAGTTCAAAATGTTGCAAAGGACAATTTCAGGTAAATTAAATTTCTCATATTGTGGTCTTTTAGGAAAGAAAATATTGTGGCAAATGGAAGAAGTTTCCGCAATGTTTTCCAAAGCCACAATGTTGTAGGAAGTCCAAGAGTTCTTGTGTAGGAATGGGTTAAGGCTGTGACATTAGCTCTCTAGAATCCGAGCTTTAAGTCCTGGTTAGCTAAAAAAGAATTCAATATCTGACTTTGATTTGGTTTATTGGGGTTTTACGCCGTTTTTCAACCACTAAGGTCATATTGCGGCGGCTGGAGCACCTAACCATGGATTCCTGGTATTTCTCTCACCAGTACTACCACAACACCCAAACCGAGCCTCCAGCTGCTCCCCCACATAGGTTCACGATATCAAACCATTGATGGGTGACATTTTGTCAGAAAGGGTGTTTGCCACTGCCAGGTATCGAACCTGGGACCTCTCGACTGAGAAGTCGAGAGGCAGATGCGCTACCAACTGCGCCTTGGTCGCGGCCTTCTTTGACTTTGAAGCAGAGCTACAGATTTTAACCCATTACCAAACGACAAAATTTTAGACTGGTCCAAATTCAAAGATGTTGCAGACGACAATATCAAGTGAATAAAATTCAAATTTTGTTGGTCTTTTGGGGGAGAAAACACTGTGGGAAATGAAGAAATTGCTTGTCACAAGCAATTTCTTCATTTTCCACAATGTTTTCCAAAGCCATTATCTTGTGGGGAGTCAAAAGGAGTCACTGTGTGGTAAAGGGTTAAAATGCAATAAAACACTAATTGTAAAACCCAAACCCTATATAGAGATTACTCATTAGAATCATCTAATCGACACAATTCAAAGGTGTACCAACCGCATAGGGTTTGGAATTGATGTAAACAAGAGCCGTCAGAGACGGACAGTGCTCCCCGAATAAGGCATTGTCACAATAAATGTATGCCATGGAGAGCAGTTTATTGTCAAGGGCATCTGATTTGCTACTCAAATATGAAATTTCACCAAATTCTGACCCTTAGACTATAAGAAATTAGAGAAAAAGTGTATTTGACCTTAAGTCCCCTTTTCCCATGACGAGGCCTCAAATCCAAAAACTGTGAAAAGAACATCGGCATTATGTCATAGGGAGTTCACATGGTAAGTTTCATTTGATTTGGCCCAAGGGTTATGGAGAAATCGCTTCGGACGGACGGACGGAATGACGGACAGACAGACAAAGCGGCGACTAAAAGTTGAATTGTCTTCACTCCGCTTATCTGTTGCTCTGACTTTGGACCGTTCTAAACTTGTTTTGTCATTTTGGAAAGGGTAAACCAATTATAGCTCATGATAAACTAGAATATCACTGAAAGTGATCATACCCCCCAAAAGTGCTGTGTTTGTGCATTTTGAGATGTACATTTCCTGTGAAATGATCAATTGAGAAAAAGAGAAAACAAGAAAATACACTCAATGGCCATAACTCTTTGAAAAATCAACAGGCTGTGACCAATATATCATATGAACATCTCCACTTTGTAATAAATTCACATGTGAACTTTGAACAAAATTCGTCCTGTAGTTTAGGAGAAATAGAGCAGACAAAAAATCAACAAACTGATCAACACATGTTAATGTTGCGAAAAATGCCAATTTTCAACAAAGGGCCATAACTCAGTCAAAAATCAATGAACCATGACAAATATTTGATATGCACATACTTGAGAGCTACTAAGCATAACTGTAAAATATTTTTGAAATCCATCTATTACTTTCCTAGAAATTGAACAGACATGAAAATTCACTCAAGGCCCTTAATTCTGTCAAAAATCAATTGACCATTACCAAAAAAAGATATGCACATCTACACTTACTAATGAGTTCACATGTGAAGTTTGAATAAAATTGGTCCAGTAGTTTATGAGAAATAGAGTGGACAAAAAATTGAAAAAAACGATCAACACTCATTAATTTTGCGTTAAATGGCAATTTTCAGCAAAGGGCCACAACTCAGTCAAAAATCAATGAAACATCACAAGAATTTAATATGCACATACTTCAGAGCTACTAAGCATAACTGTAAAGTCTTTTTGAAATCCGTCCATTAGTATCCGAGAAATTGAGCGGACAAGAAAATTCACTCAAGGGCCATAACTCCATCAAAAATCAATGGATAATAACCAAAATACAATATGCACATCTCAACTTGGTAATGAGTTCACATGTGAAGTTTGAACAAAATTGGTCCAATAGTTTATGAGAAATAGAGTGGACAAAAAATTGAAAAACCGATCAACACACATTGATTTCGCTAAAAATGGCAATTTTCAGCAAAGGGCCATAACTCAGTCAAAAATCAATGCAACATCACAAGAATTTAATATGCACATATTTGAGAGCTACTAAGCATAACTGTAAAGTTTTTTTGAAATCCGTCCATTAGTATCTGAGAAATTGAGCGGACAAGAAAATTCACTCAAGGGCCGTAACTCCGTCACAAATCAATGGATCGTGACAAAAATTTAATATGCACATCTCAACTTGGTAATGAGTTCACATGTGAAGTTTGAACAAAATTGGTCAAGTAGTTTATGAGAAATAGAGTGGACAAAAAATTGAAAAACCGATCAACACACGTTGATTTTGCGTTAAATGGCAATTTTCAGCAAAGGGCCATAACTCATTCAAAAATCAATAAATTATCACCAGAATTTTATATGCACATATTTGAGAGCTACTTAGCATAACTGTAATTTTTTTTTGAAATCTGTTCATTAGTTTTTGAGAAATTGAGCGGACAAGAAAATTCACTCAAGGGCCATAACTCCATCAAAAATCCATGGACCAAGACCAAAATATACTATGCACATCTCAACTTAGTACTGAGCTCACATGTGATGTTTGAACAAAATTGGTCCAGTAGTTTATGAGAAATAGAGTGGACAAAAAATCGAAAAACCAATCAACACACGTTGATTTCGCGTAAAATGGCAATTTTCAGCAAAGGGCCATAATTCAGTCAAAAATCAATGAAACATCACAAGAATTTAATATGCACATATTTGAGAGCTACTAAGCATAACTGTAAAGTTTTTTTGAAATCTGTCCATTAGTATCCGAGAAATTGAGCGGACAAGAAAATTCACTCAAGGGCCATAACTCAGTGATAAATCAATGGACCGTAACCAAAATATGTTATGCACATCTCCACTTGGTAATGAGTTCACATGTGAAGTTTGAATAAAATTGGTCCAGTAGTTTAGGAGGAATAGAGCGGACAAAAATGCTACAGACCGACAGACAGACCAACGGACCAACAGACAGACAGACCAACGGACAAGCTGACTCCTATATACCCCCCAAATTGAATTTGGGGGGGTATAATGACCTGGCAGAGCAGCCCATGTTAATAAAATGGGATGCTCTCCTAGGTCATCTATCGGGAGGTATACCAAAACATCAATATTTTAGACAGGTCCAGGTTTAAAACTGTTCCAGATGACTATTTCAAAGTGAAGTGAATGAAATTTTAAAATTTTTGGGCTATGTGAGTAAAAAAACATTGTGGAAAATGAAGACATTGCTTGTAACACAATGTTTTTCAAAGCATTAAAAAGCATCTTTGTTTGGAAAGAGTTAAATAGTACATAGACGGTTTTCATTCTCTTTCTAACGAAAGGCTAAAATTTGAATCGCAAAGGATAGACTTGAGAACCTGCGGTAGATCAACTCCTCTTTCAGGACCAGCAGCTGAAATTTAGTTCCTTAAAATCAAGCCATCAAAATGTAATGGCAAAGAATTTTGCACTAAAGATAGGCTATGTTTACTGTGATGTTTTGATAAACTGTCGGTGTTGTTATAAAATCTCGTATCTACGGCTTGAATCAAGCCGTAGTCTACTTTACAATATTTTATAGCAACACCTAGGAAATATACTATTGCTTGTCCCAAATTACGTCACAGTTATCTGGATAAAATTGTTCCCTATTTGAAGGGATAATTTCCATCCTCTATCCCCTGAAAATTACAAGAGCCATCATAGACGGATTATGCTACCCGAATAAGTGTTTGTCACAAAATAAAAACTATCATACATTAAGCCACCTTTTCCCATGACAGATTTTTGTACACACAGTATTCATAGAATATGATCTAGAACATCCTATTTATCACATGAGTACAGAATTTCATTTAATTCTGCCCATTAGATGAAGAGAAATTAGAGAAAAACTAATTTTTACACTAAAGCCCCTTTTACCATGACGCAGCCTCAAATTAAGAAACGGAAAAGACATCCCTAGGGATTATCCAAGGGAGTTCACATGTGAAGTTTCATTGAATTTGGTCCAAAGGTTGCTGAGATCTGGCTGTGGACGACTGACGGACGGACCGACAGCGTGGCAACTATAGGCTCCCCTGAAGATTTTTCGGGGAGCATAAAAACACTGACCTTGTACTTGGTAATTCCATTTCAGTTGTTGAAATAGTTGTTCTATGACAAACTGTTGATGTTCACTTATATTCATCAGCACAGGACGGGGGTTATGAATGCTGGAATGATATAATCATTGATATAACAATCAATATATCTCTGTTTTATGACAAACTGTTGATGTTCACTTATATTCATCAGTACAGGACGGGAGTTATGAATGCTGGAATGATATAATCATTGATATAACAATCAATATATCTCTGTTTTATGACAAACTGTTGATGTTCACTTATATTCATCAGCACAGGACGGGAGTTATGAATGCTGGAATGATATAATCATTGATATAACAATCAATATATCTCTGTTTTATGACAAACTGTTGATGTTCACTTATATTCATCAGCACAGGACGGGCGTTATGAATGCTGGAATGATATAATCATTGATATAACAATTAATATATCTCTGTTTTATGACAAACTGTTGATGTTCACTTATATTCATCAGCACAGGACGGGCGTTATAAATGCTGGAATGATATAATCATTGATATAACAATCAATATATCTGTTTTATGACAAACTGTTGATGTTCACTTATATTCATCAGCACAGGACGGGCGTTATAAATGCTGGAATGATATAATCATTGATATAACAATCAATATATCTGTTTTATGACAAACTGTTGATGTTCACTTATATACATCAGCACAGGACGGGCGTTATAAATGCTGGAATGATATAATCATTGATATAACAAACAATATATCTGTTTTATGACAAACTGTTGATGTTCACTTATATACATCAGCACAGGACGGGCGTCATGAATGCTGGAATGATATAATCATTGATATAACAATCAATATATCTGTTTTATGACAAACTGTTGATGTTCACTTATATACATCAGCACAGGACGGGCGTTATGAATGCTGGAATGATATAATCATTGATATAACAATCAATATATCTGTTTTATGACAAACTGTTGATGTTCACTTATATACATCAGCACAGGACGGGCGTTATAAATGCTGGAATGATATAATCATTGATATAACAAACAATATATCTCTGTTTTATGACAAACTGTTGATGTTCACTTATATACATCAGCACAGGACGGGCGTTATGAATGCTGGAATGATATAATCATTGATATAACAAACAATATATCTGTTTTATGACAAACTGTTGATGTTCACTTATATACATCAGCACAGGACGGGCGTTATGAATGCTGGAATGATATAATCATTGATATAACAAACAATATATCTGTTTTATGACAAACTGTTGATGTTCACTTATATACATCAGCACAGGACGGGCGTTATGAATGCTGGAATGATATAATCATTGATATAACAAACAATATATCTCTGTTTTATGACAAACTGTTGATGTTCACTTATATACATCAGCACAGGACGGGCGTCATGAATGCTGGAATGATATAATCATTGATATAACAAACAATATATCTCTGTTCTATGACAAACTGTTGATGTTCACTTATATACATCAGCACAGGACGGGCGTCATGAATGCTGGAATGATATAATCATTGATATAACAAACAATATATCTCTGTTTTATGACAAACTGTTGATGTTCACTTATATACATCAGCACAGGACGGGAGTTATGAATGCTGGAATGATATAATCATTGATATAACAATCAATATATCTGTTTTATGACAAACTGTTGATGTTCACTTATATATACATCAGCACAGGACGGGCGTCATGAATGCTGGAATGATATAATCATTGATATAACAATCAATATCTCTGTTTTATGACAAACTGTTGATGTTCACTTATATTCATCAGCACAGGACGGGAGTTATGAATGCTGGAATGATATAATCATTGATATAACAATTAACCCTTTCCCAAACAGCAAAATTTTAGGGGGATCTACTTCAAAAACTGCCACAAATTACAAAATGAAAGTAATTAAAGATAGAATTTGTGTAAAATATGGCACAGAAAATATTGAGACAAAAGGAGAAACTGTTCTTCTTTTGTTTCAATGTTTTCCCAAGGCTTTTCTATTAGGGACGTCAAAACCAGGTCTTGTTTGGGAAAGGGTTACGGTATCCAAACCCTCAAAAGCACCAAAGAGCAAGAGGTGAAATTTGAAAATAGCTAATAATTCCATTTCCATTCAAAGTACAAACATATAAGCATTTCGTACGGTTTAGAATTTTTAAATAATGCATACTTACGGAAATATTTGACATTTATAAAATGTTCAAAATTACCTCCCTTGCATATGAATATAGAGTAAACAATATTTGTAAATTATTTACTTCTCGAAGCATAATCTTGACATCTGGCATGGTGAATCAACTTTTGTGAAGTATATTTACAAGTGTGTATAATTTGATGCATTTTGTATGGCTAGAAAGAATTGTGTTTTTTTTTTCAGGGTCTGTAAACCTTAATATATCATTACATGTAATTATATTAATTTTAACAATTTTCCAAACATCAAAATTTTCCACTTGTCAAATTTGAAAGCTGCTGTAGACAACAAAATTGATGTAAATTATCGTAGATTTCTTTTATGTTATAGCCAAGAAGACAATATTGATACAAAAGGAGTAAATGCTAATTATCAGCATTTTCTGTATTTCTCTCAATGTTTTCCCAAGCCTTTTTTATCAAGGACGTCAAAACCAGGGCCCCGTATTACTAAACATCTTACGATCAAGTTTTTGTGTAAACTGTGTAACAAGACATCTGATGGCATGAGAAATATGACTGAGCCAATCAGGGCTGTTGTTACAAGTTATTATGCAAAAATCAAATGTACAATCGTTAGTAATACGGGCCCCTGGTCTTGTTCAAGAAATGGTTAAAGTGATATTTATAAAGCATATTCTGGGAATTGCATGTAGACCTCTGCGTTTCTGATGCCATCCTGTACTGTGAGCCAATGGGGAATACACGAGAAATATACGAAATATTGACTTAGTGATTTTTCCTACAAACGGTGGTCTCAGTTAGATGCTTCATGTTCAATACATGTTGTCTTAAAGTTCGTGAAAATTCGGTAAATGATGTTAAAATGGTTAACCCTTTCCCAAACAAGACCTGGTTTTGACGTCCCTAATAGAAAAGGTTTTGGAAAACATTGAAACAAAAGAAGAAACTGCTGATAACCAGCAGTTTCTCTTTTGTCTCAATATTTTCTGTGCCATATTTTACACAAATCCTATCTTTAATAACATCTATTTTGTCATTTGTGGCAGTTTGTGAAGTGGATTGCCCTAAAATCTTGTCGTTTGGGAAAGGGTTAAAGTGAATTCACATCAAATTTGGTCAAGATATGTTATGCAAGTCCATAGATATGGGAGATGAAATACTTGGAGTTCTTATAACCCATTACCTGATGGCAAAATTTTGGACTCTGCCAAATTCAAAGACTTTGCAGACAACAATTTTATGTGAATAAAATCTAAATTTTTGTGGACTTTTTGTGTAGAAAACATGGTGGTAAATGAAGAAATTGCTTGTCAGAAGCAATTTCTTCATTTTCAACAATGTTTTCCAAAGCCTTTATTTTGTGGGGCATCCAAAAGTGTCACTGTGTGGGAAAGGGTTAAGTTTTACGAGTGTAGATTGTACTCTTGTGTCATTTTCAAGATTGCATTTCCACAGACTCAGCATCAATCAGCCAATGAGAATGCTTAAGCACTCGCTGGTAACTCTCATTTAAGGTAGTCCACCCCTAATGAAATTCATGTGACGTCAGAATTATTTGTACGTTAAAAACATGCGGCAGTGGAACATTCCACCTCCGAATGTTTATGACATCACCCGACTAGAATAGCGTCGGATAATAATGAAGAAAATGTAACATCACACAAAAAATTCTGAGGTCGCGTGAATCTCATTAGGGGTTGACTACCTAAAATCTTCAATGTAAGAATCTTTGACCTTACCTTAGAGGACGAGGTCCATCTTGTTCGAGGCGACTTTTCTTCGCTGGTGGTTTTTCGACAGCTTTTGGAGTTTTCTCATTCGCTTTTTCACACTGAACAGCTGGTAGAGGATCAGGGAGTTCATTCGTAGGACGTTTTCTGGTAGATTTTGAGGTTTCCCTTTTACTACATGATTCTTCTGTCAAAGAATCAGGGATTTCATTTGTAGGAAGTTTTCTGGTAGATTTGGGAGTTTCTGTTTTACTAAATAAATCTGCTGTCAGTTCAGGAGATTCACTTCTAAGACGTTTTCTTGTATATTTCAAAGTTTCCTTTTTACTACATGAATCTGCTGGCAAAGGATCAGGAAATTCGTGTGTAGGTCCATTCTTGTCAACGAAATGCTGAAATCAGTAAAAACAAGAATAAGATGTGTTAACTCTTTCCCAAACGCCAAAATTTTTGGCTGATCCACTTCAAAAATTGCCACAAATGACAAAATGGATGTTATGAAAGATTGAATTTGTGTAGAATATAGCTCAGAAAATATTGAGACAAAAGGAGAAACTGCTGGTTATCAGCAGTTTCTTCTTTTGTTTCAATATTTTCCCAAGCCTTTCTTATTAGGGATGTAAAAACCAGGCCTTGTTTGGGAAAGGGTTGACTGTTTGTGAAACAGGAATGCCCCCGAAATGGCTATTTTTCTTGAGAAAATGCCAATGATAAGTTTTCATGTAAAGGGTTGAAAAGGGTTAACGGATGACCTTGAAGAAGGTCAAATTTCATGAAACAGATATATATCATTGAAATGAAGTTACATACCAAATTTCAGCTTTGCATGTCAATTACTTTTGGAGAAAAAGCAAAATGTTAAGTTTTCTGACAGACAGACAGGGTGAGACAGATGGACATGAGTAAAACATGTCCCGTGATCTTTCGATACGGAGGCATAAAAATAGAAAATATCACCTGGTTAACCCATTCCCAAAGTATGGTGGATAATCATGTGATACAACAATTTCAGAAAATCTTCAACAATTTTGTTAATACAAGACCAACCTGAATTCAGTTTGAAGCAGAAAAGTTGGACAGACGTCACACTTTAGATGGGTGTGGTGATTTTTTTTAAAAATCAGCTGATAAGAATGTTATTAAAGGGATAATAGCTGTGAAAAAGGAAGAAATACCACACAAAAAATATTTCTTGTGTTATCGAGGTCTAATCATCTGATATTATGAAAGAAGTCTTTTCCGCCTGTAACAGAAATGTGTATTTGCGTATTTTCCCCCTTTTACAATGTATGTCAGTAGGTAATGTTTACAATTTCAAGTGCGAGTCGGAATTATCCGAGTTCTGAACGGTAAAATACGAAAACCAACGGAATTTATTTTCAAATCGTGTGCACGCATTGAAATGACGTCAGAGAATATAAACAGTAATATTGCAAAATGTGACCTGTCTCGGTAAAAGGAATCTTCTGGTAATTGTTAAAGTACCAGTCCTTGTCAATCTATGAAGACTGCAAAGACTACCCAGGATCGGAACTTTTTACTCTAAGTTAGTTTTCTGAATCAAGATTGTTCTTCCTATCTACCTATAATATATTAAATATCCGATTTCAAAATTCGAATGAGGTTGGTGTCCGATAGATGTTATCTCAAAATTCAGTTTTCAACTAACTTCATAGAAGCACGCCTTTAGCGTGACGGGACACGTTAATACGGATGAGCACTGACTCTTTCCCAAACATGACCTTGTTTGAATGCCCTTACTGAAAAGAGTTCAAAAAGCATTCGTGCAATCTGAGGAAACGCTGATAACCAACATTTCCCCCTATTGCCTAGATACTTCACCAGCAGTATTTTACTAAACCCTATGTTTATATACTCATTTTGTCGTCTACAAAACATTCAATATTCCAATTTATGAAAAGTTAAAATTATTGCCGCATGGGAAAGGGTTAAGTACAACAATTTACTACAATTTGAGGTTAACCCTTTTCCATACAAAACCTGATTCGGACGCCCCTATTTGCTAAAGCTGAGGAACCACTGTGACAAAAGAAAGGAATGCTTATTATTAGCAGTTTCTCCTTTTGCCTTTATATTGTCTAAGCTATTTCTTAAATATTTTACATTTTCAATGCCATTTATTTTGCAGTTTGGATCCGATTTCAATTGGAAATGGAAACAGTTATTTTTGTCGTTTTGGGAAAGGGTTTAACATTATTCATAAGAAAGCACGCACTGGAATCCCGTGGAAATCGAAATGTTTCAAATTTGTGACCCGTCATGTTAAAAGGGACCGTATGGGAAGCGTGGAAAGTATCGATCTTGGTCAGTCTGATCTGACTGCGCAGACTGACTAGGATCGGAACTTTTGATTCAAAGGTTATTTTCTGAATCTAGAATGGTTTATACATCTTACCTTATTTACATTTTCCAGAAGCAAAAAATGATTGACATCTGTTGAGTCTGGTTCATTTCGCGAAATTTGATTTTATAGACTTCCCATTAGGCCCTTTTCTGCGTGACGGGCAACATTCATGAAATAACGGGAACTCATTTAAATTTGTGACGCACACTTTCCTGTGTATCACATGATCAACCGACTGTATACGGATGTTCACGGCTGTGACAAGTACCCGTTATGCTATATTTAGCCACGAATGTAAACATATTTTGAGCGCCGTGGAAATGTGAGAATACCAACATTTATACGCTTGTTGTGGGTAAACCGCGCATGGTTACTCGCTTGAAATACGGTCTTTCTGCATCTTTTTATTCATACTTTAAAAAGGTAAACCTTTTTTGAGGCAAATAGACAGTTGTTTTCACAGCTATTATCCCTTTAAAGATCAACCAAAATTTTTTGTTGACCTTCAATAACATTTTTTTATCAGCTGATGTTTTTAAAAATCCACCTGACCACGTCCAGCTTATTCCTGAAATTATTCCACCTTCTCTGCTTCAAACCCAGTGTTCTCCCCAGCCCAATAAGCTGTATCGGCCCCACTACAGCTTCCTGTAAATTAGTGTAATGCCACTACAGCTTCAAAAGTGCCCCACAGCTTAATTCCTTCATGAAGTTATAAAATAGGGGGATTTGTAGACATTTCATGCCAAAAAGTGATGAATAATGTATTCTTATAATATAAAATGTAATAATCATGTATAAAAACATAATGGGAAAAGAAGAAATTGCTCAAATTGAGCAATTTCTTCTTTTTCCATTATGTTTTTAACTTTTTACTCACAATAATTTGCATGAACACAATTGCATTTTAAAGTTTACCAGTACTTATAATTTGCCACTACGGCTTCATTTTATTCTGGGGAGAACTCTGAAACCAAATTCAATTTGGTAAAGTACTAACAAAAACATTGATTTTCTGATTTCTTTCTGGGACGTCAAAACCAGGTCTTGTTTGGGAAAGGGCATCTTAGCTAGCCAAGGTTGAACCCATCTATGTTTGTATTCACCCTTGGCGGATTTAGTCTGATTTTCTTGAAATTGCAAAGCGCCGCTTAGCGGTTGTCCTGCTGGTTGTTTATGTTATTTCGTCCATTATTGATGACATCATTAACGTGCATCGTCTTTCGCTTCATGTCATGCAGATTAGGTAAAAGTTAGCTGCTTCTTTGGTCGAGTTGTCTAAAGTATAATAATTTGTCGATTAAAGAGAGTGAAACTCATAGGAAAAATTGCCCATCTTTGCATTTTTGAGTTGCAAATGCAATGCTTTTTCCCGCCTTTTGTCATGATTTGATTACTCATAACAAATGTATCAGTCAACAATCTTATTGGTTCCAGCGAGACCTCGCTGGAACCAATGAAAATGCGAAACGCTTTCCAGGACACCAAGAAAATCCGACTTAATACGCCAAAGGTGGATAGAGAAACGATGTTACATCGTTGATGTCACCCTTGGCTTGCGAAGATGGGGAAAGGTTTAAATGTTAACAGATTCTGCTCACCTTTGTGCAAACAAACAGCAATACAGAAACAATGTTACGTCGTTGATGTCACCCTTGGCTTGCGAAGATGGGGAAAGGTTTAAATGTTAACAGATTCTGCTCACCTTTGTGCAAACAAACAGCATGTAGTTCTTCTCGACCGTTTTCACACTGAGCTGGTCATGAGGGCGTCCGCATGCTTTAATCCAGCGTTTGCATTTTTCCAGATCTTTCCCTGGTCTCGGAAACCGAATAAACCGTACACCTTCAAGGCGTTCAGGGTAACGGCTGTCCGATTTACATAGGCCCCATGCGCACCGCTTCACCATGATTTTCCCTCATCGAAATCACAACTTCAAAAAACAATAAGTCGCCAAGTCAGTAGGCCTAAACGTTTAGGCCCAATTGTAAATGTTCATAACTTAGAAATCACGAAATACATTTGTCAGTATCGATTGACATACAGTGATACACTAAGCTTACACTTAGCCAAGTCTACTGTAAATGTGTAAAGTCGTACCGAGTAGTCAGCGTATCGATCGTGGTTCATATTTTGCTCGTCTTAGATTAGAAACATAGCCGCCGCATAAATTCCCGGGTGTCTGACAAACGATTTTCCGATCATTCATTGGTTTAAAAGCGATTTTTCTTTATTGTTATTTGGCATTTGACTGGATTTACGCCGGGAGAAATGCAAAGAGTTGTGAAAACAAAGATAGATCTACTTCGCTTTGTTTACAGGCATGCTTGTAAGGACAAAATCTGTAAATAAAAATAATGTTCCATTTGTCAATTTAACCGAACGAGCCGGTCTAATGTTTAAGAACGGGGTAAAATTGGATTGGTTTTTTTACCATTCTCTGTCACTCAGACTGTCACACAATGCAATGGAAACCATATTCCCGATTTCCTATTCGTTGTTCATTCCGAATTTTTATTGCAGACGCCGGGGGGGGGGGGGGGGGGTTGAATAGGGGGCCTCTTGCTTCTTTGGAGCAAGTCAAACAAGAAAACACATTTTCTTGCATATTTTTTTGAATACCAACATATTTTATCAGAAGTAGCAAGGGCGGATCCAGGATTTTTTCCAGGGGGGGGGGGGTCCAAGCCTAAGATTTTTTCCAGGGGGGGTCCAAGCTCAAATTATGGCTTAAAATGTAATATCAGATCTATATGTAACGTTACACTAAATTTATATAGTCAAAATTCAATTTTCGTCCAATGCCAGAGGGGGGTCCAGACCCTCCGACCCCCTCTAACCCCCCTCCGACCCCCTCTAGATCCGCCCATGAGTAGCTCCCATATAATCTAACATATTACACGTCACAAATTTGGTTAAAAAGTATCAACAAAAAAAATGTTTTTATTTTTTCTTCCGGCAGCAATTTCAAGTCTCTGTATCATAAAAGGTATACAGACGTTTCGTACCATAACCATTTCGTACCATAATATAATTGGTCATTTCGTACCATACTTTGGTCATTTCGTACCATACGTTGGTCATTTCGTACCATTTATCTATAATTACGTACCACATTATTTAAGTACTAGATAAAAGTATTTAAGTACTAGAAAAAATAGAAAAAAGGATAAAATGACCAAAATACGAAATTTGTATCATTTTGGCGTAGAAGATGACTTTGACCAACATGTACCACGCAATGTGAAGGTTTGATTTAAATGTTAATTGGTTGTTTGTATCATTGATTGTAACACCTTTAATGAGTTAATTTCCGAGTCAATTAATCAATTATGAATTAAAGTATACAGACAAACAGTCAATTATCACTTAATGGTGATTGATCGTTAAAACGGTTGTTAAGGTTGTGTGGTAGAATGGTGTACGTGAGTGATGAGTGAGTGAGCTGGTGAATTGCTAGAGAAAGTGATCAGATTGGTAAAATATCGAGACAAGAGAAGAACATGCTAATAACCAACATGTTCTCCTTTAGCCTTAATATTTAATAATGTATATTCATTTTTGTACTGTACTGCAATTTTACTTACTTGTACGTTATCATTACGATAGCAGCTCAATATCATATGATTTAGCCCGTTCGGCAATAAGTGTTTTTGACGTCCCTGATAGAAAATGCTTGGGAAAACAGAGGGAAAAGAGAATAAAATGCCGATAATCAGCAATTTCTCCTTTTACCTCAACATTTTCTGTATCAAATTTTGCACAAATTAGGTGTCAAATCCGTTCCTTGACAAAATTCAATTTGTTGTCTGCAATGTTCAGCTTTCCACCATAATTTTCACCGTTTGGAAAAGGATATGCTACGACCTAGGTTAAAATATCAGATAAGGAAATATCTATTCAAAAGAAGAAAATGTCCAACATTTCATCCCTTTGCATAAATATTTTCAGGCTATTATGTACATAAAAAATCCATTTCAGTTGTATTATAATATGTTACATATTTGTACGATGCTCGTTGATAGTAATAATTTATTTTATGATTAAAGTTCAATATAATAGCATCTAATTTTTGTTTTCTTTCGCAAATATTCTATCAGATATGATATTTGACAAAATATATCAATGGCACGAAGTTTAAAAATTATGGTACGAAATGACCAAAATATGGTACGAAATGACCAAATTATGGTACGAAATGACCAAAAAATGGTACGAAATGACTGGTACGAAATGGCTATGGTACGAAATGACCATAATTCTCATAAAATGGGTGGGTAGTCCGCTTCAAAATTAAATTGACTTATTTGAAAAAGTTTTCAGCATAAAACTGTGCTGAATTGACAGAAAAGTGGCTAACCTGTTGTCAGGTAACATTCTTACTACACACACAGTTGTGAGTTATGGAGTGGCATTTCCCGCAAAAATAGCCTTAAATTAGAGCGCGCTCATTCATTTTGCATTAAGACTATTCAAAAACCGAAATTTAAAAACACAGCATCTCTCATCTAATTATCACGCGAATTTATGAGAAAGAACGGCGAAATCGTATTTATTTTTAGGGTTTCCTACATATTTATCTCATTTTGTTGAGCTGAGTAGACGGAATGTAACAATCAAGGGGTCCCACAATCAAGTCCGTCCGAAATATCCGCCATATTTTCCCACAAGCGGTTGTCTTGTCCCACAAAACAGTTGTGAATATTATAAAGAGCGTCGGGAAGATCAGCCATGGTTCGTCGATGCGCATGGGGAACATGCAATGCCGATGAAAGGTACCCAGAACGAATGAATGCTGGTGCAAGGTTTTTACCATTTCCAAAGCCAAAGACTAACCTTGAAAAATGTCTTCGTTGGATTGAGGCGTGCGGCAGGCCCCACGATCAGCTGAATGTCAACAGAATCAATAGACAAAAAGTTGTTTGTTCTACGGTACGGAACTAGTGTTAAATGTAGATTTGGGGCAATGCAATCAGTCTGTTTTGTAGTCCTGTCAGGTTACTGTTATTCTGTGTAGCAAATCTTAAATTCTTCTAAGTCCCTATTCATGGTAAAGTGAGGCTTAAACAATGAAAAATAACTACATTATGTTTATAACCACCTTAAAATTACTAAAATACTGATGTGTCAATCAAATTATGACTGTGAAACGTGTTTTTACTACAATTGGCAAGCCTGTCGGCCATCTTGCTTTTGTATAGGGTTGTTGGAAATTTGGTTGGATTTTTCATAAAACAAGGTAATTTTTTATTTCAAAATTATACTGAAGTGAAAAACAATTGATTTATCTTTCAATTCATACCATTTTTAGATCGAAATTTTGATTTCAAATGTAGTAGTTTGAGGGCTAAACCTCCGAAGTTTTCCGCACGGCGGAAGTGCTATAGACAAAATGGCGGAAATTATAAGACCTGGCATCACTTCAAAGATAAAATATGCCAGGGCTTATAGATAGGACTATCTGTTTTGTAGGGGTTTATAGGGTAGTCTAAGTCTGGCTGACTGTGAAGTCCTGTACATACGTCAGAAGTGGATGAATCATATAGTTGCAATAATGTAACCGAAACCTTTTTGAATTTTTATCTGGGTTTCGGTTACAATTCCTTCCTATTCGTTGCAATGGAGCAGGTGCTGGAATGATTCATTCCAGCAAGTTTAGCATAGTCAAACTTCAAAATAAAGCTATGGAATGTAGTAAGAATGTTACCTGACAACAGGTTAACTATTTTTCTGTCAATCCACCGTAGTTTTATGTTGAAATCACTTTCAAATAAAGTTCAATTCAATTTTGAAGCAAAGTACCCACCCATTTTATTCTACTGAGACTTGAATTTTCCCTAGCTCCCTTGTAATGTTGGGTTGTTCCGCTTCCGATTGGGGCTACAGATAAGAGAAGTAAATGCATTTCAAAATGCAAAATATCTTAAATTTTTCATCAAACCCTGTGCTGTGGGTATTCAATGAATCATCCTGTCAAAACGATTCAAATCATAGGCTAGCCTTAAGGTTTGTTGAAGATTTGAAATATTTGTTTTGGAAGAGTTTACCCCTCTTATCTGTTGCCGTGTACGGTTGTTGTATATCCAATACCGTCCATTAACATTAACCCTTTTCCAAGCAAAATCTGGTTTTTTACTTCCCCATAGAATCAGTCGGGATGACGTCATAGCCTCACTTTCATTTTTTCATCGAGGGTACAACCTCGGTTTTTATCGTTACGGGATACCATTTTTGAGGCAGAATATTTCCAAAATCCATTGCTAAAATTCACAAACAAAACTCTTTCTCTAAAGAATGTGATTTAAACTTTCTCAACTACCAACACATTTTTAATAATTTGGCGTAGTCGTCGAGATATTAATGCTGAAAGTTGGTAATGCCTTAAGGAAAAAGACCGAAGCTTTCACCTCCACCGAATGAGTGCAGGTCGACTGACGACGTTTTTGATTGGCTGAAGGGATTGTGCCGACCGATTCAATTAGAAATATTTTAGGAAAAAATGAGAGAAAGGGACAAATTGCTGATAATTAGCGATTTCCCCATTTCCTTTAATATCCAGTTTGCTATGATTTATGCATATTTTTCATTTGGTATAAAATATTTTGTAACATGCAAGCAGCAACGGCTTCACAATAAGAACATTAAATTTAAAATGATGGTATTTTGGAAAGGGTTTAACTTCTGCCAGACGTTTTGTTTGTCACTTGTCATACATGTTGCAATTTCACTTTTAAGCAAATGTGTTTATTCAGTCGTAAAATTACGTAATGCGGGATGAAAGTTGGAATGTTGTCATGTCTATTTTTCACGTCGTTCTTCTAGATCTTTTGTCTATTGACTTAGTGTGATAAACAGTAGCTTGTAATCTCATGCTGGATAATTAAAGGAATTAGGTTAGGATGATATGCACATACACATGTCAATCTCCCTTTGTCGGTAACAATTAATTAAAGGGCGACGGTAACAGATGATCTAATTGCAAAAAATGAAATTTTTTGAAAAAATATGCAAAACTTTTGTGTTGACCACCTCGCGATGGTTAATAATATGCGATTCAGACAGAGAATGAGCCGAAATTACAAGACAGATAGCTGAATTTAGGGAGAATCCAAGCCTAAATTCAACCCCCAGTGTTTTTTCTCGCCGATTGGGAAAGGTACCTATACCCCTATGATTGGGAATTTTTCGCGTCGTGAAATCTTCAAATTGGGAAAAGATTAATTCACAAAATTGATGAATTGGGAATCTTAAAGGTGCATCTTAATCTATCATTAGCAGCTAAATTTTGCACCACATATCATTGTAAGGTCTTGGTTTAAACAGGAACATACTTGTGACCATCAGGGTTTTCCCTGAGCATGAGAATTTGGGGGTCATTGTGACCCCCTTGCCTTCAAAGTTAGGGGTCATTTCTACTATTTTGTGGGTCAAATGCCCTTGGACTCAAGTATCATATGAAAATCTGGATTTAAATTTTGCGTCAAAATGACCCTCAGGTAAATTTCTAAGGGGTCATTTGTTCTGATATTGCGACAATGACGCATGATTTGTGCGTCATGGAAAACCCTGGACCATATATTTTGACCATTTATTATATCTCTATATTTTTAGAAATTGTTGAAAGGTAGATAATGCTGAAATCCAGCATTCACTCCAATTCTCTCAATACTTTCCAGGCATTTAAAGTCACATTACTTGTGTTGTCTGCATAAAAAATTCCTGTTATTTTCACAGTGACACCATTCCAAGACATTGTGGAAAGGGTTAAGAAAGCATTGGAGCTAAACACAAAATGTTTGTAGATGTTAATTCTTCTATATGTTCTAATCTAAATCTTTTCCTAGCTACTTTGGAAGTGTTTCTATTTTGGGAAATGATGCTTTGGTCTGTTGAAAGCTTAGAACTTTGAATTTGGATCTGTCTAAAAAGAATTCAACTTCTCAGTAACCCATATAAACTGTTTGGATGAGATATTTCTAGTCAAACTAAAATGTATGGCATGATTGACCATTGGGAACGGCACATAAGATCATTGGGAACGGTAGCTATGGAGATTGGGAAACGGCCTGTACTAAAATTGGGAAAGAGCCTGTAGTCATTGGGAAAGGTTCCTTTTACAGGTACTAATTATAGTAGGGGAAAAAACCCTGACCCCATCACTGATGGGGTTAGAATTATTTTTAAATTGTTGCGCATGCGCATACAGCGCGGACCATGATTCAAACAAGATTCATACTTAAATTTCAATATGACGTCATCATGTATGTTGTGACGTCATTTAAGAAAGTCGCATGTCCTACTGTTTTGACCTACTTTCGACATCGCTTCATGAATTTGGTATCAAATTGCGAAAAAATGAGTCGTTGCTTCAATAGTTTCTCGTAATCATTTAATCAGGCCATATAAAGCTTAAAAAGTGTACATTTCGTTTGTATTTGACAATTTTTGGGTCCAAATCTGGGAAATAGTAGCTTTAAAAGCATATTCAGAGAAAATTATTATAGGCTATACCTCAATTTACTTTAGTTTTCATATTTGCAATGTCTTATGATACCCAATAAAATCGTAGTGAGGAAGTCTGATTAAAAAGTATGAAGCAATTATATCAAATTGTTAATTCGTTTCAAACAAGGACACGCGGCATAGCATTATCTATGAATTGAAAATAAACCCATTAAATTGATAATTAAAAATACATTCTGAAAAAAGGCTGTTTTCTACAGTTTTCAAATGGTAAATAATTATCTAGAAAAAAGCAAAAATCGTATAATTTTTTTGTTTAAATGGTGTCAGATGATTAGAATCAACGCTATTTCTATAATATAGACATATAGAGTAAAATCCAACCGGTACTACCCAGTAGATTTAAGAGAGTTATTCCGATAGGTAAATAAGAGTTATCTTTCGAACCTGGTACTGTCCCATTTGTGCCATGGAATATCTTTTTATGTGATACACATCTGATTAAATAAAAAAAAAATATGCAAGAAAATGTGTTTTCCACTCTTTTGTCTTGCTCCACAAGAAGGATTAGGGTGGACTCGTAGCCACAAACCAATACCCATCATCAAGTTTGTGGCTACGATATCACAGCTAGGTGTATTACAGTACTCAATTCATGCATGACTGATCATGGGTAGACTAGCCTACTACACTCAACAAAATAAATTAAGGCCACAAATTAGTTTCTGACTTTCATTATAACTTTGTATAATATAGATCTAATAGGTGCATGTTAACCGATCATGATGTATTTTGGTTAGAATAATAACTGGCTGTGCTTGTCTGTACCATTGTTCACCCTACGGTGACCCCTGACTGCTCAAAATAATCCATGCAACTTGTGTCAAATGTGGCTACCTATAAAGTTCTGATGTAAAACAAGTGAAAAGAGAGTCTGTTTTTATGGATGAATAGTTTGCTTTAAAAGTTTGGACTGAAATTTTTCGTAATCTGTAAAATTCAGTTGTGGCAGGGTGTTAACATACCTAGAAGACATATCGTGAGAAGCAGAAAAGTCCAGAGCCGTCGGGCGGCTTTAAGAAGGGCAGATACAGAGCGAGGTGGCCTAAGAATACGATGTTAACCCGAGTGTCATCCAACGACTATGTGAAAAGTTTCTGGAGACAGGGAGCATCAATAGACGTCCTAAGATTGGATGCCCGAGGTCTACATCCGAACATAATGACTGACAATTGATGTTATGGCGAAACGTCAGCGGTTTGAATCATTTGTTTCCCTCAATAGAAACTTTGAAAATACATCTGGTGTTCGCATCTCAGCACAGACACTTTGGAACAGACTGCATGATGCCAATGAGGGGAAAAGACTGACAATAATAAGAACTTTCTTTAGTTGTTCTAAGATTAATTGATAAATATACTGAGAGGCAAATGAAAGTATACACTTTTTGTTTGTAAATATCTCTCTTTAAATTTCCATCCTATCGACTCAAAATTTTGTACAGCTCATTTCTACCCATAAACCAATGATACAAAGTTGATAATTTCACCCGGAATTGTTTGACTAGGCATATTATTGCTACATGCTGATTTTGTAAATTGTGCACGTGCGACTTAGTGGAGCATAAAATATTGCTGCTTATCCGTATTTGATTTCTTTATTAATTATCACAACAAATCACAACCGTAAATTTTCTCTAACGTTATAACACAACTCTCGGTGACAGGTGGAAATCGATCAATATGCCACTTTTTGGCATAAAGACCCATTTTTCTATGACACAGCATAAATATTATAAAAGAAACGTGACACTATATACATTCAGTCAGTGCGTAGGAACATTCTCCGCAAATTTTATCACAATCAGTCAATAAATTTAGTAGGAATTACACCTTTTGTCATGACACGTCGTAATATGGAAAAATACGAACAATATACGCATAGTCATAGGTGAGTAATCACTGTATGTGAAATTTTTTATCCAAATCCGTTTATAAATTAAGGCGTTGTGTCAACGTGAATGCTTGCACTAATTAATTGATTAAACCCTATTTTCGATGACGCTGTATGACATGAAAAAGCCTTAGCAATCGAAGGAAGGACAGACAGGCGGATAGGCAGAGAAGGTTACATCAATAAACGACAACCTTCGGTGGCGTTTGAAATTCGTACATAATCTTATAAGCGTTTTCTTTGAAAACAAGGAAGAACTAGGGTGTATACTTATTTTTGCCTCTCAGTATATATAGACTTTCGGGATCTTAAAGTGGCGTTACAACTTTTGTGTCCATCCTGTTACCCTGTCCAAATGAAGGAATAATAATATGATTCTGTTGATGAAAACCTCCTTTTGAATATCAGGTCCTGAGGATATAAGCAGTGCTGAAAGAAATGTATATCTGAAGGTTCTAGATATCTTTCTTTTTATGCCCCCGATAGGGAGGCATCATAAATTTGACTTGTCCGTCTGTCCGTCCGTCTGTCCGTCTGTCTGTCCGTCTGTCTGTCCGTCCGTCATTCCGTCCAAAAACTTTAACATTGGCCATAACTTCCTTATTACTTAACATATTCGCTTCATACTTTACCACAACATTCCTTGGTACATTACCTTTCTGTAGGCACATACTTTGGTGACCTTGACCCCTGGATGACCTTGACCTTGAACATAGATTGGCCATAATTTAAAATCAAAGCGGTGTCGGGGGCATTGTCATCTTACAGTGACAGCTCTTGTTTCTAAAATAGAATTTTTTCAATCAATGCAGTGTGAAAGAAATGCTGAGTAGACATGACTTTCAAACATGTCCCTCCTGTTACCGCATGTGTGATTGCAAGGAAGTTAGTTTTAAAGTCATTTGACCGGTCAGGTTAAAAGGGACCTTATAAGAAGTCTGAAATATATCGCAGCCAGACTAGGTCGACACTTTTCACTTTTCTATAACTTTCTGAATCTGGAATAATTTTTCTATCTTACTATACACCCATATTTCACATTCGAAATCTGGTTGACCTGTGCTGAGTCTAATCTGTCAAAATTTGTATGTTTGGACATTTGATAATGTCCCTTAATTTTAGCTTGACGGGTCACAAATATTTTTCAAACATTGTCTTTCCTCATTTTGGTCACATATAAAATGTCCTTTTAATTCTAGGTTTAAGTATTCAGATTTCCCTAAACTTGTGAATAATTGTAAAATCCTCCACCCTGTTACCAAATCGTATAGATATGCAATGGTAACAGCTAGGAGGGACAATTTAAACAAAACCTTTAAATTTGCACTTACTTGCAAAGCTGTGATGTAAATCAAAGTTGATATTTTGTCTATATTACTTAGCCAGGTATTAGAAATCAGTTAATCATGCAGTGTTCTCCCCAGCCCATTAAGCTGTATCGGCCCCACTACAGCTTCATGTTAATCAGTGTTATGCCACTACAGCTTCAAAAGTACCCCACAGCTTATTTTTTTTCAAAATGATCACCAAAAAGAGACATTTAGAATTAGTTCATGTCAAAAACTGATAAATGGTGCATTCTTATAAACTAAAATGTTCTTATTCTGTATAGAAACATAATGGGGAAAGAAGAAATTGCTCAAATTGAGCAATTTCTTCTTATCCCATTATGTTTTTAGCTCGACTTTTCGAAGAAAATGAGAGCTTATTCGTACTGTCACCCGGGCGTCGGCGTTGGCGTTGGCGTTGGCGTTGCAACCAAGGTTAAAGTTTTTTCAAACATCAATAACTTCCATACTATCAAAGGGATTCAACCCAAACTTGGAATACTTATTCACCATCACACCCTCTACCTTACTACCGTGACCCATGACCCTGGCTCCACTATATTTGGAGTTATGCCCCCTTTATACTTAGCAACTTAGAAAGTCCAGCACTTAGAAAGTCGAGCGCGCTGTCTTCGGACAGCTCTTGTTAATCACAATTATCTACATGAACACAATGTATATTCAAGGTTTACCAATGCCACTACAGCTTGAAAATATTCTGCGGAGAACCCTGTAATGGTATGTAAAAAGCTATTGGGCTCATTTAGTTGGTAAATTATAAAAGAATGGCAACTTATAGTAAATATAACCTTGTACAATGACCTTGACATTGCCATATGTCCTAGCCATTAATGTGATTGGAAAGGTCAAACCCCAAAGTAAATACATGATGAAAAATTAATACCATATTGTGCATTATTCTTAATCTTTTAGCAAATTAGATTTTTTTGCAGACAGACTAACAAAAAAAAGAAAACTGAAAAATGCAAAAATCATACATTTTCAATATGATGATATATCTATGACATAATTTAGTTTAATTCAAGGAAACCACGTAAACAGATTTAATGAAATGATAAAGAAATAAACACTGAAAACATGAAATAAATTGTTTAATTTTAAACTGATGCAGATAAGTAGGTTTTGCACTTTTTTTGCATGTACAGACAACTAACAAGTACATGACATAATGAATGAATATTCCAAACTACGATTTCCTCATATAATTCATTTGTCTTAAACTTTGCTTTTACATGTTTTCTGAAGATAATATTCTGTTTTGAAATTGTTGAATATCATTCTTGTTACCATCTGTCCTTCCTGTTAGTGTTACCCTATTGTCCTTCCTGTTACCGGACTTTTGAATGGAAATTCAAATAATCAGTTAGTTGCTAGGCAAATGTAAATGTTTGATGGGTTTTAAATGAAATACAACATTAATTTGTATTAGAATACCTTTGATGAAAAAATGTTAAGTTTAGGTTCTTTGAGAAATGCATTGGAATGTTTGAAAAAATGTGACAATGTCAAAAAATAGCTTTTCAGCCACCCAAAAAGGCGTTTCTTGACATTTTACGGGGAAATATGTGTGTTTAAAAAATGTGACCAAAGTATGACATTATAATGTTAAGAATAACAGCTATTTTTACAGAATATCATCCGGATTTCTTAATCAAGATGGCTAAAAACTATTCTAAAAGCAGTGCCCAAATTATATTTTAATTTTATGTTCACTTATGTTTAGCTAAAATTGTGTGCACAATCTTGTATAATGACAACAGAAAAGCGTTTTACTCCTGACAGCATACATATTGCACAATATGAGAAATTGTAATCCACGAATCACTAGATAGTAGAGTGCAGAATGCCCACAAGGTTGATGCTTTCCTAAAAAAAATGTGAGTGGTAGATTTCTAGCTGAATAAACAAAACTGAGAACACATTTTAACAAGAGTGCCATGGTCACAATATACGCCGCTCCAGAGACTAAGTTTTAAGGGGGCATAACTCAGGCAAAAATCAATGAACCATAAAATCCTTCCTTCATGCACATCTACCAATTGAGGTGATAACATTGACCAAGTTTCAAGAAGATCCAGCCAGAAACTTAGGAGGAGTTGCGTTGACAAGAAAAGTGGACGGACGTACGGACGGATGGACGGATGGACGGACGGATGGACGGATGGACGGACGGACGGACGGACAGACGGAGAAGATGACGCCAATATACGTCCGCCTCCGGCGGCGTATAAAAAAGAAAAGTGTTTCACTCCTGACATCAGATTCAGAGGGTTATTGTATAAAATCAGCGTTCTCCCCAGAGCCATAAGCCGTATCGGGACCGATACGGCTTCGGAAGATATGCCCTTCTGCCGATACAGCTTTGAACCGCCGATACAGCTTAATTGTAATCCCGATACACCTTAATCTTACCCTTTAGAAAAGTGGTCATTATCTTCTTATCTACTCGTTAATTACAGTAACTTGTGCCACTTACTGATAAGGTTTATCACTGAAAGCAGTCATGCGTAAACCAGGTGGTGCAGGGAACCAATGTATCAGTGGTAATATTGGTTCCCGGGTGTAGTGCTAACCCTTACTCCGCAGATCTTATAGATCTATCTAAAGATACGAGTTTTAACGCCTGTAGACGCTCGATTAAAGTTGAAATTTGCTGAACAAAACATTGTATTTTTCTACCCGCAGATTTATGATCTAGACGTTTTTGTAAATCAATGTATGATATTTTATAATTTCGTCGATAATTAGATCTATGACCATTTTAAAATATTAGTCCAGTACAATTTGTTTGCGACCTCTGGAACGTAAAACTAAAATCTTTTTTTGTAGTAGCTTCTCTACTTCTGATATAATTTTGGACATTCATTGAGTCGGCAGACCTTAATATTTCATGACTACACCAAATTAATATAGGCCTACATGTATGTACAGACTGACGAATTCTGGTTTGACGGGAAAAAAAAGAACAGGCATAAATCGAAAACGGCAAGTCTAGAATGGATAGATGTAGATCTAGATCTAAATTCTGATTAATAATTAGAATCTAGAACATCATTGTTTAGAACAAAATATCAGTCGGATAATTCCAAAACCTCAAAACTTTCTAGACGAAACCAACACTGAAATGCAGCCACGGGAATTATCCCTTTTAGTTTTACAGTTCTAGTCTATACAAATTCTCCTAACCCCCTTCATTATGTTAATTTATTCACAAATCGCACTTCACTGTCTTTGTCCGTAGAATCCAAGTCCAGGGTTTAATTAGATCGTAAATCAAAGTGAAACAAAGAAATGAGCTTTGTTTACCTGAAAGTGCTTTTATCCATTGACTACGAAATGCACACTTTTACTTTTGCCTTCTTCATCTTCGAAAATAAACACAGAATTATAACACACGTGGTTAAGTCTCCTTATCATAAACAATCTTCGGGATTTAAAAAAAATGTAACTTTATCGTAAATCCTCAGTAGATAAGATATTTTACAACCCAAAATTGAGTGATTGAAACAAAGGGGATTTTGTCCTACATTCCAGACACAGTGTGACGTCACTCCACGTCACACAGTTGTTGTAGGTCAGATTTTCTCCTAATTGTTTACACAAAGAAAACTCTTTCCTGAATGAAATTCAGTGAACATTCACCAATCTTCGTATATTTATCATTGAAATGAATTAAAGGAAAATATACTGACAAGGTAAATACATCATATTTTACACTTGCATTATGTTGGCAAAGGTTTTTTTTTAACTTTATTTCAATTTAGACTACTAGATATTGGACTCGCCCAATCAGAGAGATGGAACACTTATCTCTAAAATCTTTGTCAGGGCTTATAGATAGTTTACATTCTCTATCAAAGTCAGGTTCGTAGGGGTGGTTAGGTTGGCTAAGCCCCTAACAGCTGGCCAAAAAAGCTGATTTTCCTTATTTTAGGGAAAATCCTATTTAGCCCCCCTAATATTGAGACACTGGGGTTTGAGCCCCCTCCCTAATATGAAATTGGTTTCTACGGGCCTGATAGTCACTAGCGAGTGATTTTTTTTACCCATTTTCCAAAGATGAATTCTAAGATCAGAACGTACGTAGCCCATTGTAAAGAAAACAAACAGAAAACTTGAGGGGAGAAATTTCTGGTAATCAGCATTTTCTTTGCCTGATTGACGAAGTCTTTCCTTTGACATTCATGACAAAGTTAAAAAATATGTCAGGGCTTATAAATAGGACTAGCCTGTCCTGTGCTTTTTCTACAGCGACGATTGATAGAATGATAATCTAAATTCCATGCTTTGTTATTGACTTACATGTATTTGCATGCACGTCTGCGGCGGATCCGGGATTTCTGTGAAAGGGGGAGGTGTGTTGTCAAAATACAATTAGGGGGTAACCGGTTCCTGTTCCTAAGTATTACGCCGAGCCCGGATAGCTCAGTCGGTTACGTCGGAGTCTGTCAATCCAGGGGTCTCGAGTTCGAACCCCGGCTCGGCCAGTATCCATTCTGACATTTGACAAAAGTCATTTGTCTCTCACCAATGGGTGTGAATCATCTATGTGAGAGAGCAGCTGGAGGCTCGGTTTGGATATTGTGGTTGTACTGGTGCGAGAAATACCAGGAACCCACGGTTAGGTGCTCCAGCCGCGCGATATGACCCTGGTAGTTGAAAACGGCGTAAAACCCCAATAAACTCAAACTCCTAAGTATTACACAATTTGTGGTCCTGACAATTTTCTCTAAATTTCTTAATGAAAATGAAATAATCAGGCTATAGAGGGGGTTCGCCACTGCACATGTCTATCACAGGGGGCTGCTAAAACTCAAGTTGGGTGTCTGTATTAGAAATTACTTTGAAAAACATGAAAATATGGACATTTTGATAATCAATATTTTTCCCTTTTCCCTCCCTGCTTCCCATCTTATGACGTTTTAATACTCTGAATTTTGATCAAATTTGGTTGACTACAACTTTTTCATAGATCTATTTGACTGTGTGAGAAAATGGGAAAGATTTGCTAAACAGATTTTCTTAACCTTATAATACTTTCAAACCCAATCAGAAACTGGATTGCTGATGACCATGCTTTTCTCATCCCATTGTTTGATACATTTTTGAATGCCATAATTTAAACTTGTGTTCACTTTCAGTGTTTGGTGACACTGATGATAGTTGACTGCACAACTCCATTAAATCATCTTTATTGTATGCAACTCCTCAAGATTTGGACCTGTCTTTTAAAAACTTTGTAATTTGGCTGAAATATTGTTTTTGTTTGATATACATTGTGTTAATTATTTTCACAATTCTATAAAGTCAGATTCCTGTTGATGTAGAAATATTAGTTTTCAGACTATTTCTTTTTTCATTTAATTTTAAAATAAACTTAACTGAAGAGGCATGCATATCAGTGAGAACGTGTTGCCATTGTTATCATTGAATTGAATGATTGAATTAATTGGGTCTAACAGGTATTTAGCTGTATTACCTGATTAATCATAAATTGTACAATTAATTCTTTTGCAGATGACAAAATTAAATCTAGACAAATCATGTCAATTAAGTAAATGTTAAGAATATGGATTTTAGAATTATTTTTCATATCTTCTTTCTAACAAAGTGCCTGAATTTGAAGGAACAATGCCCAAGGGCATTGTGTAGCAACAGTGGAAGTATTCTTGGAAACGCGCAAAGCGTCAAAGTTTCGCGACTTGGTAGCACTACAGCTTCAAAAATTCCTGGGGAGAACCCTGAAAATATCCTCCACATCCTAAACCAGTGAAGACAAGATGAAAAGGTAATTTTAAGATAGTGAAGCACATGTTGTTTTATGTATTAGAAGTGCTTATTGTAGTATCGTATCCTGTCACTGTCTTTTATATACCATAGCTCAGAAACCTGGTACATGATTTATCTTGTTTAGTAGTGAAGCGATTTTCTTTAAACATGGTACACAGTATATAGACACAATAAAACACATTTTTAGCTTTGATTTGGTTGAATATCGTCGTTGTAAATGCAAAACCTCGTAGATTCTATCTCGTTTTTGGGAAATTTTAAAGGGGGTGGTAAAATGTGTAATAACTTTTCCAAAACTGAACTGTTTTATTTCAAAATTGGACATACTGTTCACAAATAATGCGTCATTAATAAAGATCAGTAAAAATATCTCAAACCCTACGAGAATTGTCTAAACTGGGCACACAAGTTTGCACTTTGAAAATCGCGACAATCGACATACGAGGTTTTGCATTTACACCGACGATATGTTTCTCTTTAACAACAGAGGCATGTAAAAAGTTTTTGAATAGATTTGTATTCAGCATCAATCGGTTCGCAACTTTAATTGAACATGTCAATTTATACATATTGAAAAGCTTGAGAAAACACAGAGAAAAGAAGAATTGTTGATAAAATCAAAACCAGAGAATTACGAGTAATTTTGTTGTGGGCCGCCGGTGAGAAACAAATATCGTCACTTTTCAACCAAAATCTCGTATAGATCTGCATCTTGATACAAGCCGCAGAAACGATGTTTTTGTTGAAAAGCAGCGATATGCATAATTGGGCTGCGCTAAAAATAGAACTGTTATCTCTGCTAGCGATTAACGCAGCTCTGTGAGTGCCCGTATGTCATACACTGTACACAGCCTTTGTCTGATAAGGTAAACAGTGATAGCATATAAAAAAGAGTGGTTGATATGTGTATAAATGGCAACAAACAAGTTTATCCCAAAATCGGAAGGAGCGAAACACTGTTGCTATGGCACGTGTAACAGTGATAGCAGATATCGGCATCGAGATGGCATGAAAGACGTGTTTTTCATTCCTTTTCCCAAGCCGATTACAAAACGGGAAATGTGTGAACGTTGGATAAAGGCTTGTGGTAGGCACGCCAACGATTTCAATGTTCAGAAAATTAAAAGATGTACGTACATATGCAGTAAGCATTTTGTTGGAGGAAAGGGACCGACTGTGGAACACCCAGATCCCATTCCCGCTATACTGCATACAAATGAACAGGTTAGTCACTAATGTGCTACATACCGTCATTTTCCTTCGAAAACCACGCAACTGCAGCTTATTTTATGCTGCAGTTGTACGTGATTTTCGTTGAAAAGCAGCGATACATATATATACTTAACCAAACTTATAAGTACTCCGTTTTATATTTTGCGCAAAATTTTTCCCGATAAAGGAATATCAAAAGTTGATATTGTTTTTTATTCCCTAACTTCATTACTTGACCGATATCATTTTCATTTTGCAAAATTATTGTGAAAAATGGTAACTTCCGGTCAACTATAGAAAATTCAAATACGCCTCCTGTATTTCATACACGAATCCCATGTGCTTAATTAACAATTCATTCTTTTATGGATTGACGTGCCAAACATAAAAACATAAAATGCGTCGGAAATCTTTACAACAACAACCAATAACAATTGGTGTTTGACAAGGTGGTGCAATTAAAGCGTAGGTAATATTCCCATACCCACATTTCCAGTCGTTCTATACAAAATTAATTCAAAATATCGTTCGTAACTGTCAAACATCAACATTTTTGTTACATCTGTGCCATTTTTCTAAAGAAAGTCAATCCGTATCATAAATATACATGCAACTGCTGTCACCCAATTTGTGGCCGAGTACAGACGAACCGGAAGTGCTGCCAACCTACCAAGACAACCACGTAACAGGACAACAAACCGGAATAAGGACCACCGTAACATTGTTTTGTCTCGCCTACGTGAGTTGAAGAGTCCAGTGGCTGTCACAGAAAGGGATACATTATGCCTTCAAGGGAGACCATTCAGTGTCTGAACTATCCGATAGCGCCTCAATTCATCATGACAAGATGTACAAGATGCATAAAGCATGACCTCACAATTAACACATCAATATTTAGTTGCCAAGGATGCATTAAATTTGCTCATTGTGAAAAAGCGTCTTACAGACTAACGACTTACTGTCCAGTATGATGATGATCCGGCACATGCTTAGCAAGCATAGAGATTCTTACATCGACTCCTAAATTATTAAGAAGATACCCCTACAGCATAATTCAGGAATTACAAAATGTTTATGCGTTCTTGTTACCATGCTATTGTGTGAGCGAACACGGTACACACAAAATCTTGACTTTGTGACTTTTGCTACCAACAGTGGTCTCCGTTAGCTGCTTCTTGTGTAATTAATATTCTCCCGAAGTTTATGAAAATTCAATAGATGATGGTAATATGGTTAACGTGAAGTTGTGTAAAATTTGGTTAAGATATGTTAAGCCTATCCAGAGATATGCTTTATGATATAGTCGGAGTACTTATAAGTTTTGAGTAGTGTAGATCTAGTTTTTCGTAATTGGTGCATGGCCAGAGCTGTCCACGTGTGTAGACGTCTCTGGAGTCATACACCGTTCAAAGACAAAACCTGTTTGTAACAATCATGAAGAGTTAGAAATTGTTCAGAGAAAAGAAAATATGCTTTTGAAGTTGTCATTCTCATTAATTTTTTCCTGACGGCGTCTGCAATTCATATTCGGAATGAACAACGATTATGAAATCGGGAAAAGGGTTTCCATTCATTGTGTGACAGTCTGAAACAGAATGATTTATTTAAGGGGAATGCTCCAGTTTCCTAAATTTTTTCCCAATAATAGAATTTATTTATATTTTGTATGTTGAAATAACATGTTATTACCAATTGAAAAATAAAATAAAAATGGGTGGTCAGCGATCTTGTTTGAATTTTATAGGCATTCGTATCACATACCCCTACATCGAAACATCGAAAAAATGCACAATTTCTTGCACCTGTCCAAGGTCACTAAAATGCTAATAAAATGCTGTATATTCATCGTTTTGTCCCGAAAACGGATTTAAGGCAACGTCTTACATTTAATAAGAACAGAAATCCCAAAATATGTGCTATTATAAACGCGTAAATGTATAAAACAGCATGCTCACGTGTTCGGTTACATCAACGAAGCTGGAGTGTTTTATGTCAAAATTTGCATATTTTTGGAAATATTTCAAGTTGATAGTGTTCTACATAATAGAATTTGATAAAACTCCCTCAATATATTGAGCAACATGTCCTGGTAATAATTCAAAAAGAAAATGTATAGGTCAGCGCACTTATAAGTGAATTACAGCAATTTGTATCAGCTACACATGAATAAAATGACGCAAAACAGTGGTAACTGCATATACACTTACAACTGTTTTGCTCTAAATAATCGATTTCCATCCCGAGGAAATCAGTTTCGCATAATAAATACACATTTACCGTCGAAAATGGTAAATTGTAATGATGTGTTATATTATTGAAAATATGGTAGCGAAACATATTGGTACGAAACATTTAATTTACTACAGTAATGACCGAGTGTTCCGAAAAACTGGAGCATTCCCCCTTAACATAAACTTGAGACCGGCTCGTTCGATTAAATAGGGGTCGGTTTTTCCCGTTTAACAAATACGTCATCGTCGCGCCTCAATGGTCTAAAAATAGATTGGGAATCCTCTATCGTACAAATATATGGCTGTGAATCTCGCAAAGTTTTCCCACGTTCAACTTGCTGATGATGACGTTCTAAGAGCTGGATTGCCGTAATCATTTGTTGAGAAACATTACAATTCAGAGTTGAGAAGGTTGCTGCACTGTCGTGTACTTTTTAAGATAGGTAACTATGAAATAACCAGTTGACAAGTAATGTTTACACACACGGCCCTGCCTTACCTTCGTCGTGCCGCTCGTGCGTACTCGCTTACCCAGTCCAAAACGACAAAATGCCATGTTGGGCCAAATTGAAAAAAAGTCTGCAGATGACAAAACGGATGTGAATACTTTTAGTGTTTTATGTCAGAGAAAATATCGAGGCAAAAGCATAATGATCACCAATATCCAAAGAAGTTATTCACACTCATTTTGTCTTCTGTGCAGGTCTTTTCTATTTGGTCGATCATCATTTTCTTCTTTTGCCTCAATGTTTTTCCAAGAATTTTCTATCGGGGGAAAGGATCAATCTGGAAAAAAACCTAGAATTTGTCGCTGAATGTGATTTGACATCCCCACAGGCTTTCACTACAACAGAGGGCAATAACTCACAAAATAAGCAAGGTAGAGATATGCTCCTTGTACGTTGCACTTCTCCGTGGTGAGATCTATCTTCCCGCGAAGTTTCATGATCACAGCTACTTTACTTTCAGACTTTTCGATGTTTTTTCTGGTTAAGCTGCTGAGGAATCTCAAGAAAAAACGTCTGTCATTTCTGGTCTGTCTCCGTATCTGGAATCAATGTTGCATGTTGAATATGCGCAATGTTTCGAAGTTTTAGTTCCCGCCTGCATTATCTATGATCGACTAATATCTCGCTTGAAAATGATAATTTTTCGCTAACACTGTTACGAAAAAATTGTCCGATTCATGACCGATAAACAAAATATTAGACTGGTACCCGGCAAACGTTGGCGAGGGATTTCCCATCAGAAATCTATTTTTAGCACACGAGCGCGCCAAAATTATTCCTTATTGACAAGTGGAACATTATTATAATTTACAGATTTTGATCTTACTTGCGAGCATGCCTGTAAACAATCGCGACCCTCGAGACTGTTTGCAACCTTTTGCCGTTTTGGAACTTGTTTGCAACATGACTACCGTTGTTATGCTTGCGGAGTGATATGGGCCGGATCGGCTCATGCCGGCAACTGTAATACGTTCGAGCCGATCTTGAGTAAAGATAAGATCCGAGAATATTCGAATGGTCGGCATATCCGGGTACTTGCCTCGTTGTCAATAGCAACCAATCAGCGAGGTGAAAACAGACGCCATTACGAGGAAATATGTAGATTGAAGCGTTTTTTCTCGATTATTTGACTTAATAAGTTCAAAATGCCGAAACTTTGTAGTGCCGGAGGTTGTTCTAACCACCATTACCAACATGAAAAGAAGCTCTCATTCCACGTTTTCCCCGATCGCGAGAAAGAGCCGGAGAGAAGGCAGCGTTGGATTTGGGCCTGTGGGAGACAAAATCCTGATGGAAGTCGATGGAAACCCACTGCAAAGTACATTTACCTGTGCAGTGAACACTTTCTTTCTGGTAAATAATAAATTTTATAATAGATCTTTGAAATATTATTTTTGTGCAAATTGTGTAGATCTAGATCTATCTGATTACTAATCCGAGTCTTCTCTGATGTAAATACGCTCTTTGATATTTTGATTTTTCGCTATTTACATCAGAGAGCGTTGCTCTTTGAAAAAATCAAGAAGTTCGCAACAAATTGTTGCGCATCGTTCACCGTCCGATCTTAAACGCTATCGTTAAAACCCCTGATGATATCGATAAATGAACCATTTATTGTTATGGCTGCTGAAAAAATTACGACCAAAAAGTATTTCTAAAAGGTTAATAGGCAATGTTTTGCAATAACCCACACCTGAGCAGCCTTTGTTTACCCTGACCTTCCATTCAAAACCAAAGGTTATACTCATCCAGCAGGCCGATTTGAAATGAAATTTTTGGTCAGGTATGACAAAAAATGATTTATTGATCTATACCCTACAGTGTTTTACAGAGTGATTCGATATGATACACAAAAACAAGGCTTCAAGTTACTTGTAACGTTACCGAACTTTCCGCTGTTTTCAAAGAGCAACGCTCTCTGATGTAAATAGCGAAAAATCAAAATATCAAAGAGCGTATTTACATCAGAGAAGACTCGGATTATCTGATTACATTTATAATTAGATCTAGAGAATCTATAATCTATCATGGCAAACTCCACACAGCGACAATGCCTTACATTATCACTGCAGGCATATAAATCACGTGACCATGGTGAATGTGACATCATATCGTAAAGATAGCGGAAATTTATTTATATTCCTAAAATCATTTTTAAATCCAATTATATTTTTTATTTTGGATTCATTCTGACACCTCATATTCTTAAAACATCACTTAAAACATATTTACTTTTTTAGATAAAAATAAGAATTAAAAAAACAATTACCTGAAATCCTGGTAACTCAAGCTGTGCCGGCAGAGATCTCCTCAATCCCAATTCAGGGGAGATAATTGCGAAGGAGATTGCTATCATGGATTGACCGGTTTTCGATACCCTAACGGTTCTGGATAAACGATGAGGATCATAAGGGTTTACCCTACAAATTCATGCTGAACCACAAAAATGTTACAATTTAGTCTCCAAAAATCTTATTTTCGTAAATATTTTTCGAAATAGAGTTGGAAAAACATTGACCGTAAAAAACAAGGTAAAACGGGTCATTTCTTGTAAAGTTGACCTGTTTTCGATACCTTTTATATCTTTATTGTTGAAGAGTATTTATTTACAGTTTGGCTCAAAATGTATGCAACATGCAAAATGGAAGACAACTTGGTGTACACACAAATGAAATACTTCCATAAATGCCTATGGGTACTTGCGATTTTTAACTCATTACCAAGCATCATAATTTTGGACCTGAATTCATAATCCAAAGAAGTTGCAGACAACAATCTTTTGCTTCTGAAATTGATTCATTTATTATTTTTTGTACAAATATTGTGGGTAAAGAAGAAACTGCATGCTAAAGGCAATTATTCATTTTCAGTAATGTCCTACAGAGTTTTGTTGTTGTTGTTTTTTTTTTTTTTTTTTTTTTTTTTTTTTTTTAAGGAATACGACCCATCATTAGCTCTAAATGATTCGTGTAATGTCGGCTGTTTCTGCAACAACGGAAATAATCGAGCATGTTCGGATTTACGAAGATTTTTTAAAACATTTTTTGTAAAGAGACTTCTACATTAGATTTGAATTTATACGAGCAGTTTCTTCAACGAATCCCAGCCGATGAATTTATAAAAACGTCAAATTAAACAACAAAAGACGAAAAAATCAAAATATTTTGGCATTTAGAATGACCTCCCTTTGCAAAATCACAAACTACAGCGCACCCAGTGATCTCCCCTGAATCAGAATTACGTACCTCTGACGTAATATGTCACTATTTGGAGGTTGATTCGCACCATAAATATTTCGTTCCATAACTTGTCACTTTGTTTACCGTAAATTACCGTAAATTGGGCTTTTTCTTTGGGAAAAGGTAAGCTTGACCTTTGCCATTTCTTTCTGTTTCACCCTTTCCCAAACAACTAGACACAAGATAAGACCAACTGATGCTTTCTCTACGCTAGGCTTGCGTGAAAAAAGAAACCAATGAGAGAAAAGAAGCAAATACTGATACAAGCAGTTGTAATTATTTTCTCTGTAGAATTTCTATTTGATTATATATTTTTGTGTTTCTGTCTCGTCTTTTCCATCTCTTTAGCTACTAATAAGGCAGCAAACATGATTCAAACATGACATCAGAAAACTGATATTGAAAGTTGCTTGTTCACCTAACCCTTTCCCAAACAAGACCTAGTTTTGGCAGAGGCCTATCTTTCTACAACATTCATGACTTTATTTTTTTTTTTTCAAAATGTTTCTTGTGATGATATTACCGTCCTCAACTCACACTCAGACACACAAATTTCTGGGGCATTTTAACAATTTTCGACATAGGCATGTTTGGCTAACGATTGACATGCAGATATTATGTACTTGTAACATTTTTATTTCTACCATTGTTAAAGTATTGAAACTTTGCACACATGCTTGTGGTCAGACATGTATATATTCCTTTTTAAGGATAAAGACTGGGTAAAGATTCATTACCCTTTCAAATTTCTATTTGGGTAAACTTTTTATTCTTCTCATCCTATGAAAATTCACAATCCAACACTTTTTCGTTGAGCTATCCTGCCCACTGACAACTCTTGTTTTATAAACATTTTTGTTTATATATATGGTTTTTAATAGTAACATTTACTATAATATAAATATTCCAATACAAACAGTAAAAAACCTGTAAAATTCGTTTGGAACAATTTATTTAAGTATAATGAACAAAGAGTGCCATTTTCTTTAAGAAATTGGGCGGTGGTAAAAAAGGGGGTGTATTAGTCAAAGTGATTTTTTTAAACTTGTGTACGGCAAAACTGTTTAACTTTTACTTTATTTGAAAGAATATACACATAGGAAAATTATGATCTTCCTTTTGTGCCATGCATTTTGATATATCATTGGAATTAATGCTATTTAAAATTGACTATTGTTTCAGATTCGTCCGAAAAGCCTGTCGAAAGTATGGTAGCCATGTATTACAAAAGCAAAAAAAATATTTTGTTGCTGGTTATTATTTATTTACTTGTTAGTCCATTGTTGGGGATAATATAAGCTATTGATTAGGTGCAAACACTTGTGTTTATTGCTTTTAATCATGCAGTTTTTGTGTTTAAAAGCTCACTTGGGAGGTTTGGCATTTCATGATTTTGTATGACCCTGATGCTATATATAAAATTATCAAAATTTCACTAACGAAACGATCAAAGTTGATAAAAATTGGCAATTAGATGCGGGATACCATGCTCTTTTTAAATATATATAGTTACTTATGTATCTTTATTATTCTATTGATGGGTCGTATACCTTAAGAAAACAAATGAAAAGAAGTGAAAATATTATGAAAAAACAGAAAATTTGAGTAAGATACCACCACTTTTGAAACGCCCTGTACCTACCCAAACACTGGCGTCACATGACTGTCATGTGACTTTTTGAAGCAGACGAATGTGCCAGATCATTGGTTGGTAATTAAATGGTAATTTTTGGATCATTTTTGGAACATTTTTGTGCAGTTCTGGTGCCAGTGGCCTGTATTTGGTCTTTACTTGTAAATCTATGGTAACAGGTTTTCTTAGTTTTTATGCTCCCCGAAAAAATTTTGGGGGAGCATAATAGTGACTATTATAGTTGCCACGCTATCCATCCGTGTGTCCGTCCGTCCGTCCGTCCGTCCACAGCCATATCTCAGCAACCCTTGGAACAAATTCAATGAAACTTCACATGTAAACTCCCTGGGTCAATACCTAAGGACCTTTTTCTCCGTTTGTAAATTTAAGGATGCGTCATGGAAAAAGGGGCCTTAGTGTAAAAATTAGTTTTTCTCTTATTTCTCTTCATCTAATGGGCAGAATTTAATGAAATTTTGTGCTCATGTAATAAATAGGATGTTCTAGACCATATTCTATAAATAATGTGTGTACAAAAAAGCTGTCATGGGAAAAGGGGGCTTAATGTATGATAGTTTTTATTTTGTGACAAACACTTATTCGGGGAGCATAATCCGTCTGTGACGGCTCTTGTCTTATTTTTGTTTCAAACCAGAGATGGTGGCCGGGTACTCCTAAGAATTGCCTAGCCAAGGCGGTTCTAATGAGTACCTACAATCTAAGTTTGGAATTAAATTACATAGAAATATACGGAACTTATCAAATTTTTCATGCAGAAATATGTTCATTTTTACAGGTGAAAAATTGCTGTATGCTGTGTAGGCTTTAATGTTGTTTCGGAAAGGATTAAATTTCCTTTTCCTATTTAACCCTTTCCCAAACAAGACCGTGTTTTGACGTCCCTATTAGAAAATGCTTGGTAAATTATTGAGGCGAAAGAAGAAAGTGCTGGTGACCAGCACTTTTTCCCTTTGCCTCAATATTTTCTGGGCTATAACATGCATAATTTCTCCTTTTTAGCTCCACTGGCCGACAGGCCAGCGGGCTATTGTCATGGCGGTGTGTACGTCAACAAGACAAACAATAAGGCCAGTGGAGCGCTTCCAGGCCGCCAGGACTGTCTAGTGATGTAATTTATTTTGTCGTCTGCAACCCCTTTGAATTTGGACCGCCCTAAAATTTTGTTGTTTGGGAAAGCGTTAAGGTAGTCCTCCCCGATGATATTCACCCGATATCACAATTTTTCGGGCTACATCGTAAACATTCATATTAACCCTTTCCCAAACAGCAAAATTTTAGGGTGTTCTAATTCGAAAACTGCCACAAATGAGAAAATGGATGTTATTGAAGATATGATTTGTGTAAAAAATGGCACAGAAAATATTGAGACAAAAGGAGAAACTGCTGATTATCAGCAGTTTCTTCTTTTGTTTCAATATTTTCCCAAGCCTTTTCCAGAAGGGACGTCAAAACCAGGTCTTGTTTGGGAAGGGGTTAACCTATCTAATCCAATCGGACATGTCACAAGCTAGAAAAAATTTATGCTTACGCCGCAATATGTTTTACGACATCACCCGAATGGTTCTAACATCTTGTGGGCCTCATTAGGGGTCATTAACCTTAACCCTTTCCCAAACAAGACCTGGTTTTGACGTCACTAATAGTAAAGGTTAGAGAAAACATTGAAACAAAAGAAGAAACTGCTGATAACCAGCAGTTTCTCCTTTTGTCTCAATATTTTCTATGCCATATTTTACACAAATCCTACCTTTAATAAATTCTATTTGGTCGTTTGTGGCAGTTTTTGAAGTGGATCACCCTAAAATTTTGCTGTTTTGGAAAGGGTTAAGTTGTATTTTTTGCAACTTGCTTTTCTCAATCACAGACTTTGATTCAGATTCTGATTGTGCCTGTTCCTGATCAGCTTGCCTTTTTCCTTTTTAACCCTTTCCCAAACGGCAAAATTTTAGGCCCGTCCGATTGGACAGCTGCAGAAAACGGCAAAATTGATCATAATAAGCATCAGTTTTGTGTATATAACAGTACAGAAAATATTGAGGCAAAAGGAGAAACTGCTGTTCATCAGCAGTTTCTTCTTTTGTCTCAATGTTTTCACAAGCCTATTCTATTAGGGACGTCAAAACCAGGTCTTGTTTGGGAAAGGGTTAACTCTTTCCCAAAGGGCCAAATATGGGACTGATTCTATTGAAATGAGTTAATAAGGGCAAAATTAGTCTTATTTTAAGCAAGGAAAATATTGAGACAAAAGGAGAAAATGCATATTATCAGCATTTTCTTCTTTTGGCTCAATGTTTTCCCAAGCCGTTTCTATCCGACGCGTCAAAACCAGGTCTTGTTTGGGAATGGGTTAAAAAGGGTAAAGATAATTTTTCTTATATTTTTAGTAAAATAAGACAAATAATTAATAAATCTTAATTTGAATTTTGGGCGTGTTATCAGAATGGCACCTTCAGGAGCTGTTAAAGAAAACAAGAAATGTGTGATTTTCTTTTCTTTTAAATAGTGAATCACATTGATTATGATAATACTGAGTCAAACAAACAAGATCAAGGAAAACAAATATAAAACAAAATTAATAATATTTGAGCCGGGATCTGGAAAAACGTCCTGTATAGCATTTGAGACAGTCCCATTTAAAGATCAACCTGTGCCTAAGTGAAGTCTGACCTTGATCCATGCTACTCTCATACCGTTGCTACAGGCCATGAAGAAGCCGTAAGAGAACAATTTGGTTCCTGATCAGTCTGTGTGAATACACAGACTGATCAGGAACCATGTTGGGCTCAAAAGCCTTAACCCTTTCCCAAACGACGAAATGTTAGGGTAATTAAATTTAAAAGCTGCTGAAGATGACAAAATGCATGATAATAAAGATCGAATTTGTGTAAAATATGGCATTGAAAATATTGAGACAAAAGGAGAAACTGCTGATTATCAGCAGTTTCTTCTTTTGTTTCAATGTTTTCCCAGGCCTTTTCTATTAGGGACGTCAAAAACAGGTCTTGTTTGGGAAAGGGTTAAAGGACCTTTTTGCAGATCCCGGCTCAGTTATTATGTATTTATCTGTTATTAACCCATTACCAAACGGCAACATTTTAAAATTGTCCAAATTCAAAGATGTTGCAGATGACAATTTTAAGTGAAACAAAATTACTGATTTTAGTATAGAAAACATTGTGAAAAATGAAGCAATTGCTTGCCACAAAGAAATTTCTTCATTTACCACAATGTTTTGCAAAGCCATTTTCTTTTGGGTAGTCAAAGAGTCAATGTGTGGTAATGGATTAACATCAGCCAATTGTTCAGAAAACTAAATGTTTGCATGTGGGAAAACAAAGACACAGTTCTCTTGCACAGTAATCGCTGGCAGCTGGTCGGAGCCTCTGTATTTGCTGCACATATAGTACATACAATCTCTCATTTTAAACCTTTCCCAAACAAGATCTGGTTTTGATGTGTCTGATGGTAAAGACTTGGAAAAACATTGAGGCAAAAGAAGAAAGTGCTTGTGACCAGCTTTCTCCTTTTGCCTCGATATTTTATTAGCTATATTGTTTACAAATCCCTTTTTTATCAACATATATTTTGTCATATGCAGCAGCTTTTGAATTGGACCACCCTTAAATCCTGCCGTTTTGGGAGAGGGTTAATACCGGTACATATTAGAAATATAATTTCTGTGCACACTTTTTCAGGGAAACCAAGTAAAGATCCAGACAACATTGACTATGTTCCCAGCCTGTTCAATTTCAACAAGACGCCAAAGACAGAGGAGAAGAACAAGAAGAAGAAGTCACTTTTCAATTCAGCTGTAAAAAAAAATATCTCTCTATATCTTTTCACAACTCTTTGCAACTCTTCCGGCGTAAATCCAGCTTGAGACTTCCTTCGACTAATTGACCAAACGCCAAATGTCAATAAAAATCGCTCATAAACCAATGAATGATCAGAATAACGTTTGCAGGGCTCGCGCTGGCGATCGCCACTTGAGACATTGGCGACAATTTTGAAAATGTGGCTCAAGAAAATCGAATGTGGCTCGAAGGCTAAAATCCAACTTTTAACCGTAAATCAATCGCCAATATAACACGAGTGTCAACACTTACTTATTGTTTAACATGAAAAATTGATAATCCGTAATTGGCTTCGCCTAGACGGTCGAGTAAGCACACATGTTACAATTAACCGTGACCTTTATGCAATCACGCGGCTGCAGGTAGAGATGACGCTTCAGTGTTCAAACCACCTAACGACAGTTTACTTACTTCGTAGATAGTGTATTGTTTTCGTCGCATCATCCCTTTTCCCACCTTTGCTGACACGCGTGAATTTTGTAAACAAACTGTAGTATAATAGATTCACAATTAAACGAGAATAATTTCAGTTGTTTTGATAAAGCAATTCAACTGTGATTATTCTCGTTTGATAGTGAATCGATTATAACGTAACCATATTTGGATGAGGGGGGGGGGGGGGAAATCATGTGATTATGTTGATCTGGTCGGCAGTGGGAACACTAGGTCGTGTGGTAATAAATGTTTAAAAACAGCATGAGATCCCGCGCAGATTATATCAACAGAAATATTTAACATCATCGGAAATTGTGTTTCATGTTATTTTCCGCTCTGAACCATAACGTACGATTGAAATAATAGTATTTAATGCCTTAACCCTTTCCCAAACAAGACCTGGTTTTGACGTCCCTTATAGAAAAGGCTCAGGAAAACATTGAAACAAAAGAAGAAACTGCTGACAACCATCAGTTTCTTCTTTTGTCTCAATATTTTTCATGTCAAATTTTACTCAAATTCTTTCTTTAATAACTTGTATTTTGTCATATGTGGCAGTTTTTGAAGTGGATCACCCTAAAAGTTTGTTGTTTGGGAAAGGGTTATAGAATGTATAAATCGTTGTATTTATTCAGAATAAGGGTGAGTCAACAGCTTAAAGTACATTTACGTCACATTTAAATTATGTATATGTTTAAACCGACAATATTATGAAGTTATTATGAATATGTGATAATCACAGACACTGCAGAAAGATTTTCATTCAGAACACATAGAATAGAATAAGCTCGATCTGATTGTGTATAGATCAAGATGGTCCACCTAATCAAAATGGTTTAGGAAAACATTGAGCCAAAAGAAGAAAATGCTTATTCAGCTGATAATGTACACAAAATGAAATCCTTTCCATTTAACATTGATTTTGTCGTCTACATCAGCTTTCAAACTAGACCACCCTTAAAGTTGTTATACCCCCCACAACAAAGTTATGGGGGGGTATACTGGATTCAGGTTGTCCGTCCGTCCGTCCGTCCGTCCGTGGACATAATTTTGTGTCCTCTTCTCCTCCCACAGTTTTTGACCGATTTTGCTGAAATTTTAGCAGGTTGTTTCCTATCATATGAAGTTGTGCACCTGCAATTTTCATTTTGATCCAGGCAGTAGTTTCAGAGTTATGCCACTTTGAACTTTAGCACTTTTTCAGTAACAACGCGCTAGTGGGGGGTATTTGTCCGCTTTGCGACAGTTCTAGTTTCAAAAAGGGTCAAGATCTAATTTATTGTCTGCAGCAGCTTTTGAATTGGAGCAGTTGGAATGCCGACTGTTTGTCTTTGGGAAAGGGTCTGCCAGGTGATAATTTCTATATATGTGACCCGTCACACTAAAAGGGACCTTATAGGAAGGGTGAAAAATATCGACCCTAGTCAGTCGGCGCAGTCCGCACAACCAGACTAGGGCCGACACTTTTCACTTTTATGTAATTTTCTAAATCTGGAATGTTTTTCCCTGGCCTATCTTACTATATGTTCATTTTTCGCATACAGTATCTGGTTGACCTGTGCTGCGTCTGACAAGATTGTCAAAATGTGGATTTTTTTTTACTACTGATAAGGTCCCTTTTAGCGTTACGGGTCACATATTTTTCTTCTGATTTCAGCATTTTGTTGACAAGAATGGACCTACATACCAATACCCTGATCCTTTACCAGCAGAATCATGTAGTGAAAGGGAAACTTCTAAAATAACCAGAGACCTGCATACTAGTAAAAGGAAAGGTCCCAAATCTACCAGAAAACGTCTCAGAAATGAAATCCCTGATCCTTTTACAGCAGACCCGTGTAGTAACAGGGAAACCCGCAAATCTACCAGAAAACGCTCTGCAAACGAAGCCCCTGATCCTCTACCAGCTGTTCAGTGTGATAAAGCTAACGAGAAAACTCCAAAATCTGCCGAAAAAACACCAGCGAAGAGAAGTCGCCTCGAACACGATGGACCTCGTCCTCTAAGGTAAAGTCAAAGATTCTTACCTTGAAGATTTAGGTAGTCAACCCCATGAACCCCTAATGAGATTCACGCGACATCAGAATATTTTGTGTGATTTTACATTTTTAAGTGAGCTATTGTGATCACTTTTTGTCCGTCGTCCGTCCGTCCGTCTGTCTGTCCGTCTGTCAACAATTTAGTGTTTACACTCTAGCATCTACAAATATAAGTCAATCTTAACCAAACTTGGTCAAAACATGTATGACCATGAGTTCTCGGATGAGTTTGAATTTGGGTCAGATCAGACCAGAAAGTCTGGAGTTATCTGCCCTTGAATGTAAAAAATAGCTTCTTTTGACATTGTTTACACTCTAGCATCTACAAATATTGACCAATCAATGCAAAAGTTGGACACAATGTTGTTGACTAGAAGACCTCGGATGAGTTTGATTTTTGGTTAGATCGGACTAGAAAGTCCTGAGTTATCTGCCCTTGAATTTGACAAAATTGTCGTTTTTGACCGTTTTCGACTTTGTTTACACTATAGCATATACAATTATTGACCAATCAAGACAAAACTTTAACACAATGTTAGTGACCATAAGATCTTGGATGAGTACGATTTTGGCTCAGATCGGATTAGAAAGTCAGGAGTTATCTGCCCTTGAATGAAAGAAAAAACTAATTTTGATATTTTTTACACTCTAGCATAGATCTACAAATATTGACCAATCTATACAAAAGTTGGACACAATGTTGGTGACCTTATGTTGGTGACCTTATCTTGGATGAGTTTTTGTTTTGGTTTGATCGGACCAGAATGTCCTGAGTTATCTACCCTTGAATTTGAAAAAAAAAATAGCTGTTTTTGACTGCTTTCGACTTTGTTTACACTATAGCATCTACAATTTTTGACCAATCAAGACAAAACTTGGACACAATGTTAGTAACTATAATATCTTGGATGAGTTTGATTTTTGGTCTGATCTGACCAGAAAGTCGTGAGTTATATGCCCTTGAATTTGAAAAAAATTGCTGTTTTTGACTGTTTACTCTCTAACATCTTCAATTATTGACCAATCAAGACAAAACTTTGCCACAATGTTAAGGACCGTTAGATGTCAGATGATTCCATTTTCAGCTTGATCGGTTAAAAAGATCATGAGTTATATGCTATGGAATTTGACGGTGTTTTACTTTGTTTACACTGTAGCATCTACAAATATTGACCAATTAAGACAAAACTTATACATAATGCTGATGAATATTAGATCCTGGATGACGATGAATTTCAGTGTGATCGGATGAGAAAGTCATGAGTTATATGCCCTTGAATTTGACAAAATTGTTGTTATGGACTGTTTTTCAACTTTGTTTACTCTCTGGCATTTACAATTATTGACCAATCAAGACTTACAATTTAAATATGTTGGTGACCATAAGATCTTAGATGACTTTGAATTTCAGTCTGATTGGGTGAGAAAGTCGTAAGTTACATGCCCTTGAATTTGACAAAATTGCTGTTTTCGACTTTGTTTTTACTCTAATAACCACAAAATTAATGGTGACCAATCAAGACAAAACTTTGATCTTGGATATAATGGTTAATTACCATAAGATCATGGATGAGTTTGAATTTCAGGACAATTAGACAAGCAGTTGCTGAGTTATCTGCCCTTGAAATGGACAAAATTCTTGTTTTTGACTTTGTTTTCACTCTTTACAACCAGATATATTGACTATAAAGAAGAAACAGGGACATAATGTTGATGAACATAAGTTTGTTTTCAGTCTTAATGTCACAAATATTAATTGATTCAAACATAACTGAGACTCGTATCATCTTGGTTCAGGTGAGCGATATAGGACCATCATGGTCCTCTTGTCTTCATTATCATCCCACCCTATTGTACTTGGGTGATTTCGTAAACACTCTGCGGTGGAATATTCCAACTGCCAAATGTTTTTTACATCCAAATAATTCTGATGTCACATAAAGTTCATTAGGGACTGCCTTAAATGAGAGTTACCAGTAAGTGCTTAAGCATTCTTATTGGCTGATCAATGCTGAGTCTGTTGAAATGCTAGAAAATGACACAAGAGTGCAATCTACACTAGGCAAAACTTAAAAGTACTCTGTGTATATCATCTAATATATCTCTGGACCAAATTTGAAGTGAATTAACTTTAAACATTGATGACACAAGAAAATTACACAAGAGTACATTTCTAGATTCAGGACCAACTTGGTTTCTTAAAATTCTTTATGCCAACTGTTAACCATTTCGCTAACAGCATATATTTAAACTTTCAATGTAAACGCCCACACAGATTAAAAGAAATTGAGTAATAATAGTCAAATCTGTGTCTTTAAAAGTACAAAATATTTATAGAATATTAACATGTTCATGCCCCATATTGAAAGATCGGGGGGCATATTGTTTTACTCATACATGTCTGTCCGTCTGTCTGTGTCCTTAAACTTAGCATTGGCTTTTTGGGGACGTTTCACAAACACATCTTGTTCTTCTTTTGATGTCAGAACGTTCCATCGCCAAATGTTCACAGGTAGCCCGAAAAATTCTGACATGGCATTAATCTCATTCTCATAAATGGTGGACAATGTTAACCCTTTCCCAAACAAGACCTGGTTTTGACATCAATAATAGAAAAAGTATGGGAAAACATTGAGAGGGAAAAAAAGAAAATGCGCCGATAATTAGCATTTTCTCCTTTTGTATCATTATTTTCTTCTTGGCTATAACATACAAAAATTCTACAATAATTTATATCAATTCTGTCGAGTACAGCAGCTTTCAAATTGGACAAGTGGAAAGCTTTTACTTTTTGGGAAAGGGTTAATATGATTAATGATATATTAAGGTAGAATACCCGTAATGTGGCCATTTTGAGCTTCATAAAACATCAGATTTTTTTGGTGTTGTCGTTACATATCCTAACTTATACGGGCACAGTCGTAAACATTTGGCGGTAAAAAGTTCCACCGCCAAATATTTCGATGTTGCGCGAATCTCATTAGGGGTAGACTACCTTAATTGTTATATAAATGATATATATATGATATCATTTCAACATAAATAAAGCTCGACTTGTCCAGATGCACATAAGTGAACATCAGCAAACAGAACTTATAAATTTTTATATGTTGTATGGTAGTCCTGGTCCACCCCTATTGAGATTCATGCCATGTCCCTACAACTGGATTCTTTGGTGTGATGCCATTAACATTTGTTACATATCCGAACCTATAATTTGGGCGACATTAAAAACATTAAGCGGGGAAATGCTTCACCGCAGAAGGTTTACGATGTTGACCAAAACAAATCGACATGGTACTTATCTCATTAGATCTGGAATATGTAAACCCATTACCAAACGACAAAATTTGGGATTTGTCCAAATTGAAAGATATTACAAACGACAATTTCAAGTGAATGAAATTTTAACTTTCATAGTCTTTTGGGGTAAAAATCATTGTTGGAAATGAAGAAATTGCTTGTCACAAGCAATTTCTTCATTTTCCACAATGTTTTCCCAAGGGCATTATCTTAAGGAGAGTCAAAAAAGAGTTATTGTGTGGTTGATCTAATGGGTTAACTCATTCCCAAACAAGACCTGGTTTTGACGTTCCTAATAGAAAAGGCTTTGGAAAACATTGAAACAAAAGAAGAAACTGCTGATAACCAGCAGTTTCTCCTTTTGCCTCAATATTTTCTGTGCTATACATTACACAAATCCTTCCTTTATCAACATCCATTTTGACGTCTGCAGTGGATTTTTAATTGGAAAAGTTAAAAATTTTGCCGTTTGGGAAAGGGTTAAAGATACCTTAATTATTATATCAATGATTATATCATTCCAGCATTCATAGCGCCCGTCCTGTGCTGATGTATATAAGTGAACATCAACAGTTTGTCATAAAACAGGTTTTTCAGCAACTGAATTGGAATTACCAAGTACTAGGTCAGTGTTTTATCCTTTCCCAAACGGCCAAAGTGTTTAGGGTGATCCACTTCAAAAACTGCCACAAATGACAAAATGGAAAATATTAACCCTTTCCCAAACGACAAAATTTCAGGGTGATCTACTTCAAAAACTGCCACAAATGACAAAATGGATGTTATTAAAGATAAGATTTGTGTAAAATATGGCTCAGAAAATATTGAGACAAAAGGAGAAACTGCTGAACATTTATCAGCAGTTTCTTCTTTTGTTTCAATGTTTTCCCAAGCCTGTTCTATTAGGGACGTCAAAACCAGGTCTTGTTTGGGAAAGGGTTAACCTTTGCCCAACAGACATCACCTGCCTGTTGCTTGTTCAGGCCTAGTTAGATCCCCAAGATGCAAGACCAACTGGTCCGCCTCATTTCAAATCTCAGTCACAATTACCATAACATAAACACAACATATTGTGACACAACAAGAATGTGGGCCCTTAAAAAATTCTTTAATTCGTGATTCAAAACTGGACTTTTAGCTTATGAAAGGATTATTGTTATTTACACCTTTTCCATATTAACCCTTTCCCAAACAAAACATGTTTTTGACGTCCCTAATAGAAAAGACATTATAAAACATTGAAACAAAAGAAGAAACTGCTGATCACCAGCAGTTTCTCCTTTTGTCTCAATATTTTCTATGCCATATTTTACACAAATCTTATCTTTAATAACATCCATTTTGTCATTTGTGGCAGTTTTTGATGTGGCTCAACCTAAAATTTTGTTGTTTGGGAAAGGGTTAAGCTTCCAATCCAAATATTTGGTCAGAGCTAGCAGCACTTGACAGTAACATGCATGGCTTTCTGGTTACATAAAAAGTTAATGTTGGGCCATGGATTATATGGGATGGAAAATATCCCTTTAACCCTTTCCCAAATGACAAAATTTTAGGGTTATCCACTTCAAAAACTGCAACAAATGACAAAATGGATGGTATTGAATATAGGATTTGTTTAAAAAATGGCACAGAAAATATTGAGACAAAAGGAGAAACTGCTGGTTATCAGCAGTTTCTTCTTTTGTTTCAATATTTTCCAAAACCTTTTCTATTAGGGACGTCAAAACCAGGTCTTGTTTGGGAAAGGGTTAAATTGCATTTCGATGGCTTGATTATAAGGAACCCAGCCGCTGTCCTGGGCGGCGTTTTACTAACGAACTTACGAACATTTTTGAAACAACAACACATTTGATTGGCCAAATAATTACTGTTATGATTTCTCTTTCAATCAGATGTGTTGTTACAAGGTTTTTGCAAAAATCTATGTTAGTAAAATGCGGTCCTGGTCCTGAAAGAGGACTTGATCCACCCCAGGGTCTCAAATCTATTCTAATTTTAGCCTTTCGTTAGGAAGAGAATGAAAACCTTGCTATGTACTATTTAACTCTCAACTATTTAACTCTTTCCAAACAAAGATGCTTGTTAATGCCTCACAAGATAACAGCTTTGAAAAACATTGTGGAAAATGAAGACATTGCTTGTGACAAGCAATGTCTTCATTTCCCACAATGCTTTTTACCCACATAGGCCAAAAATTGTAAAATTTCATCCACATGAAATAGCCATTTTGAACTTGAGCCATTCTAAAATTTTGTTGTTTTGGTAATATGTGTGAATTTTGATGTTTCCTAAATAACAAAACAAGTTTAAAATGGTCCAAAGTTAGAGCAATGTATAAGCAGGATTGAAGACATTTAACTTTTTATTATACGCCCGAAGGGTCGTATTATGTTATGGCCCCGGTCGTCCGTCGTCTCTCCTCCTACAGTTTTGATCAGAATTTGATCAAACTTGCCACAATGAATCTCCATGGTGTCTAGTTGTGCACACCGCTTACGGAATTCAGATAACTCTTTTCGTTGTTGAATTATCTGCCCTTGAATGAAAAAAATGGCCAATTTTACGGACAAGCCCCTCTCGGGTGTATATGCGCCGCTCTGCGAAGCTCTTGTTATATCAATTCCAAACCCTATGTGGTGGGTACTCATTTGAATGGTGTCAATGAGATTATTCTAATGAGTAACCACTATATAACCCCCTACTTGATTAACCCATCAATGTGAAATAAATACTTTTAAAATAGTTCAACCCATTTCCTGACAGTGATGCCTTTTGATGCCCCACAAGATAAAAGATTTGAAAAACATAGTGGAAAATGAATGTATTGCTTGTGACAAGCACTTTCTTCATTTCTCACAAAGTTTTCTACGCAGAAAGACCAAAAAATCTTTAAATTTCATTCACTTGACATTGTCACATTCAACACCTTTGAATTTTGTCGTCTGGTAATGAATTAACCCATTACCAAACGGCAAATTTTTAGACTAGTCCAAATTCAAAGATGATATAGACGACAATTTCATGTGAATGAAATATTGGATTTTAGGTCTTTTTACGTAGAAAACATTGTGGTAAATGAAGAAATTGCTTGTCACAAGCAATTTCATCATTTTCCACAATGTTTTCCCAAGCCAATATATTTTAGGGAGTCAAAAAGAGTCATTGTTTGGTAATGGGTCAAGGAACAAAAAATATTTTTCTTGCAGTTCTGACACCCGCAGAAGTAGAAATGTTGAAATTTTTGAGCCAGATTTCCACAAAATCAACGAAAAATAATTCTGCGACAACGGGAATAATCGACGGCAACTCTACGGGGGTTTCGACGATCAAGACGGAACGCCAAACTGAAACCTCGGGAATAATGAACGATGATTCTACAGTGGTTTCGACTGTCCAGGTGGGAGACAAAGATGAAAAATTTGTCATTGAAGTCGTGAAAGATCCAGAATATGTAGAAAGAAAACCTGTCATTGATGTGAAAGAAACTGTTGAAACTTTCTCATACAGTGACAATGTGAAAGAAACTGGTCATGTTTTCCCGAACAACACCAGTTTGAAAGAAACTGTTCAAAATTTCCGAAACAACGCCAATATGAAAGAAACTGTTCAAACTTTCCCGAATAACATACAAAGTGTTCATACTGAATTGTTGACTAACACAGATGCTAATTTAAAGGTTGAAGCTATTTCTACCACAACTTATACAAATGAAAACATACCTGAACCAAGTTTAGAAATGATTCCAAATGTGAAATTTGAAGTAGAGGCTGATGGCCACAACCAAACTTTAAATGATCAAAGCGAAGTGTCTGATGGTTTTGACAAAATACTTTGTGTTCATCAAGTACATGTACCTGATACTGAATTGTTGAAGAACATAGATACTAATGTAAAGGTTGAAGCTATTTCTACCACAACTTATACAAATGAAAACATACCTGAACCAAGTTTAGAAATGATTCCAAATGTGAAATTTGAAGTAGAAGATGAGGGCTACAACCAAACTTTAAATGATCAAAGCGAAGTGTCTGATGGTTTTGACAAAATACTTTGTGTTTATCAAGTACATGTACCTGATACTGAATTGTTGAAGAACAGGGATGCTAATTTAAAGGTTGAAGCTATTTCTACCACAACTTTAACAAATGAAAACATGTCTGAACAAAGTTTAGAAATGATTCCAAATGTGAAATTTGAAGTAGAAGATGAGGGCTACAACCAAACTTTAAATGATCAAAGTGAAGTGTCTGATGGTTTTGACAAAATACTTTGTGTTCATGAAGTACATGTACCTGATACTGAATTGTTGAAGAACATGGATGCTAATGTGAAGGTCCAAGCTGCTTCTAGATCCTCTACCACAACTTTAACAAATGAAAATATTTCTGAGCATAGTTCAGACATGTTTCCAAATGTTAAAGTTGAAGTAGAAGATGAGGGCTACAACCAAATCTTAAATGATCAAAATGAAGTGTCTGGTGGTTTTGACAAAACAGAACGCATTAATCAAGTATCAGATACTGAATTGTTGACTGACAAAGATGCTAATATAAAGGTTGAAGGTGCTTCTACTACAACTTTAAGAAATGAAAACATACCTGAACCAAGTTTAGATTTAAATGTGAAATTTGAAGTAGAAGATGAGGGTTACAACCAAACTTTATATGATCAAAGCGAAGTGTCTGATGGTTTTGACAAAATACTTTGTGTTAATGAAGTACATGTACCTGATACTGAATTGTTGAAGAACACAGATACTAATGTGAAGGTTGAAGCTATTTCTACCACAACTTATACAAATGAAAACATACCTGAACCAAGTTTAGAAATGATTCCAAATGTGAAATTTGAAGTAGAAGATGAGGGCTACAACCAAACTTTAAATGATTAAAGTGAAGTGTCTGATGGTTTTGACAAAATACTTTGTGTTCATCAAGTACATGTACCTGATACTGAATTGTTGAAGATGACAGATGCTAATTTAAAGGTCGAAGCTATTTCTACCACAACTTATACAAATGAATACATACCTGAACCAAGTTTAGATTTAAATGTTAAAGTTGAAGTGGAAGATGAGGGCTACAACCAAGCTTTAAATGATTGATGGTTAGGACAAAACCTAATGTCTTAAAGGGACATTTCATTCCCGTTTCAATTTTTTAAAGCATGTCTTGATGCCAGGATTGGTTATTCTAATGAGTATAAATACTATTCGTTTTTTGAAGTTGTTGCCAATAAGCGAGAAACACGCATTTAAAAATGAGACATAATCGATAAATTGCATATAAATCCGAACTGTTGTCCACAACAATTTGCTCAATTTTAACACAAAAATATAAATTTCTCGTAAACGGCGCGATATTTTGGCTTGAAATTTTCAGAATATTCATAAGGAAATGTGCTCTTTCAGATAAAAATAAAAGTAAAATTTATGACAAAAAATTCTGAAATGTCACTTTAACCCATTACCACACATATACTCTTGATGTGTCACAGGATAAAAGCTTTGGAAAACATTGTGGAAAATGAAGAAATTGCTTCTGACAAGTAATTTCTTGTTTTCCGACAATGTTTCCTACACAGGATCACAAAAAACTGTGAAAGTTATTCATTCGAAATTGTTGTCTTGAACATCTTTAAGTTTAATTCTTTCCCAAACATGGCCTGGTTTTGAGGTCTATGATAAAAAAGACTTTGCAATACATTGAGACAAAAGAAGAAACTGCTGATAATCAGCAGTTTCTCTTTTTGTCTCAATATTTTCTTAGCTATATCATACACAAATCTCATCTCTATCAACATTCATTTTGTTGTCTGCAACAGCTTTCAAATAGGATCACCCTAAAATTTTGTCGTTTGGGAAAGGACTAGTCTAAAATTGTGTCATCTGGCAATGGGTTGATCAAATACCTGACTCTGAATTGATGACTAACACAGGCTCTAGTGTGAAGACATAGTATCAGACAAGAATGGGTAAACATCTTTCAAAAGATAGAATATGATTAACCCATTACCAAACGGCAAAATTTTGACTTATCTAAATTCAAAGATGTTGCAGACCGTGAGACGACAACTAAAATTGAATGAAAAGTTCATTTTTAAAACATTTTGTATGAAAAATATTGTGAAAATTGAAGAAATTGCTTGTCACAAGCAATTTCTTCATTTTCCACAATATTTTCCATAGCCAGTTTCTTGTGAGGAGTCAAAAAGAGTCACTGTGACAGTGTGTGGTAATGGGTTAACTGTTAATCAAACTCTATGTTCATGATTATTGGTGGTCATTTGAATCATCTCATGGAAATGATTCAAATGATTACCCACAACATAGGGTTTGGATTGCAAAGATAGAATATTTTTGTGTATCATGTTTGTTTCAGTGTAAAAACATTGCATGGAAAGGTGAAAATGGTTCTTGTTAATTCTTTTCAAAGTTTTCTCTTACACAGTACACTAACAAGGATGTTAGCCCTTTCCCAAATGACACAAATTTAGATTATACCAAATTAAAATCTGCTGGAAAAAATAGAAATAGAAAATGTGACAAAATATGGGAGCCGAATTAGAAAATGGGGGAGGGGGTGTAAATTAAAGAGGCATTCTAACTTTATTATTTCAAACCAAACCCTATGTTGTGGGTACTCGTTTGAATCGTCTCAATGAGACGATTCCAATGAGTACCCTAAACATAGGGTTTGATGAACATGGAAAGATTTTTGAAATGCCATTACCTCTTATTGTCTGTGGCTGGGAAGAGCCTCTAGAGATGTTTTAAAAATCCCAAAACCCATTACCAAACAAGACCGGGTTTTGACGTCCCTATTAGAAAACACTTGGGAAAACATTGAGACAAAAGAAGAAAATGCTGATGATCAGTATTTTCTCCTTTTTCCTCAATATTTTCTGTTCTATATTGCACAGAAATTTCCGTCAGAATATACCGTCTGCAGCAGCTTTGAATTTGGAATGGTCCAAAATGTTGTCGTTTGAAAAGGGGTTAATCAGCATACAAACAGTCTGATCACAACCCATGTTGTATTTAATGCATTACCACACAGCAAAATTTTACAGCGATCCAATCTGAAAAATGCTGCAGATGACAAAATCATAATGGATGTTTACGTAGATAAAATATGTGTACAATGTAACACAGAAATTATTGAGGCAAAATAATGGAATTGCTTTTCATCTGCGTATTTTTTTATTTTTTCGATATTTTCTCAAGTCCTTTAATATAAATGTACCAAGGACGTCAAAACCAGGTCTTGTTCGGGAAAGGGCTGATAGCCTTTTTGGACCAGTACAAGCCGCAAGAGATCAGCATCGATCTCAATGCTGCGGCCATGGCGCAATATTGACCAAACCCCAGTCGACAGATTACTCCGCCCGACATATAATTTAAGACAAACAATGGGGATGTGATCGTTAATTGGAATGTCGATTGTTTTGATTGTCAGTCGATAGATCGATAAAATACCATGTGCAACGAAGAATTTAAGACAAACAATTGGTGTGTGGCATTTTTCAGATCTTCCATTGGCTTATCAATGTTTTTGATCGACAGGCGCCGTTTGGTCAATTGGTACCAGCGCATCAGACTCATTCATGAGGTCCCGGATTAGATTCCCAATCACGACAAGCGCAGTTGGTAGCGCACCTGCCTTTCATTCGAGAGGTCCCGGGTTCGATACCCGGCCGCGGCTAATACCCTTTCTGACAAAAATGTCATCCATCAATGGCTTGATATCGTGAACCTATGTGGGGGAGCAGCTGGAGGCTCGGTTAGGGTGTTGTGGTAGTACTGGTGAGAGAAATACCAGGAATCCATGGTTAGGTGCTCCAGCCGCCGCGATATGACCTTAGTAGTTGAAAACGGCGTAAAACCCCAATAAACTAAACCTTTCAGACATAGTTGTCTCCCACCAATGTATTGATAGCGCTAACCTATGTGGGGCAAGCATCTGGAGGCTGGGTTAGGATGTTTGGTAATCTAGTATGAGAAATGACTGGAATCCATGGTTAGGTGCTTCATCCGCCGCAATATGACCATATCAGTTGAAAACGACATTAAACCAGTAGCAAACAACAAAATTTTAGGGCGGTCCAAATTGAAAGATCCTGCATTGACGATAATTTCAAGTGAATGGATTTTTTAATATTTATGTCTTTTTGGATAGAAAGCATTGTGGGAAATGAAGAAATTGCTTGTGACAAGCAATTTCTTCATTTACCACGATGTTTTACATGGCCATTATTTCTTTGGGAGTCATTGTGTGGTAATGGGTTAAGACCCAAACAACAACACAATTGATCCCAATATCAGATTGTACTTCGACACAGACTGATTAAGAAATAATTTGTGACCCGTCACGCTAAAAGGGACCTTATTCATGTTAATGCATGGTATTCGAATTCAAAAAATCCCAATTTTGACAAACTTGTCTGATTCAACACATGCCAACCAGATACTGAATGCGAAGCACCAACATAATTTTTTTATGTTAAGATAGGGAAAACATTCCAGATTTAGAAAATTACATACTTGTAAGTGAAAAGTGTCGGCCCTAGTCTGTCTGCGCGGACTGCGCAGACTGACTAGGGTCGATATTTTTCACCGTTTTAGCGTGATGGGTCACATATGTTATTCTCTAATGCCATAAGGGTCCATTTCCCAGACAATGGCTCATTTAAACATTTAACCCATTTCCACACTGTGACGTCTTTTGGCACCCCACACAACAAAGCCTTTAGAAAACATCGTGAAAAACGACGAAATTGCTAATGACAAGCAATTGTTTCATTTTCCGCAATGTTTTCTACACAGAAAGACCGAAAATGGAACATTTTTGGTCACTTGAAACTGCTGTCTGCAACATCTTTGTATTTAGAAAAGTCTAAACTTTAGCTGCCTGTTTATGAATTAACCCATTACCAGACGACAAAATTTTGGGCTAGTCCTATTTGAAAGAAGTTGCAGATGACACTTCAATGTGATGAAATTTTGATTTTTTTTTTTTTTTTTTTTTTTTTTTTTTTTTTTTTTTTTTTTTTAGCTTTTGGTTAGAAAACATTGTGGGAAATGAAGAAATTGCTTGCTGGTAATAGGCTAGGCTCCTCTGGCCGTCAGGCCAGCGGGCTATTGTCATTGTGCATGGGCGTTTCAAGAGGGGGGGGGGGGGTCCGGACTCCCCTGGCATTGGCCGAAAATTAAGAAATCTTGGGCTTTGACCCCCCCCCTGAAAAAAATCCTGGATCCGCCTTTGTAATGTTGTGGTGTATCTGTGTCTTCCAAACAAGACCTGGATTTGACGTCTCTAGTAGAAACAGCTTTGGAAAACATTGAGACAAAAGAAGAAACTGCTGATAACCAGCAGTTTCTCCTTTTGTTTCAATGTTTTTCATGCTATATTGAACAAAAAATCTATCTTAAAAAGGTCTATTTGTCGTCTGCAGCAGCTTTTGAAATGAAATTTTTGAAAATTTGTCGTTTGGGAGAGGGTTAAAGTGGCTGTTGTCATAGCGCAGTTGATTATGCATGAGAATCTGGCTAATAAGGTCCAGGGTTTGATCTCCAGCTGCACGGCAATTATTTTTTCCGACAAATTGTTACGAACCAATGGCTTGATAACTGTTAACTCATTCTCACACGATGACACCCCAAAAGAAAATGGCTTGGCCATGGGAAAACATTGTGGAAAATAAAGAAATTGCTTGTGACCAATTTGAGCTTGCTTTATACCTCACTAAAAATGAACTGGCAGAGCAGCCCATGCTAATCGAATGGAAAGCTCTGCCAGGTCATTTCTCGTCCGCTATACTTCCTAATAAAACAAAACGAGCAAACAAACAAACAAAAAAAAACACCATTTAAAGAAAAGGTTGAGGAGTGACACCTTAATTTGAACAACAACAACTGTATCATACTTCCGGTCTGTGAATCCTACTTCCGGTTTTTTGTTTACATTTCATGAAAAGTTTTTCAGGTGATTTCTTTTGATGATCGGGTCAATTTGAGTTATTTCTTTACAAATTGTATTGAATAACATGTCGAGTTCGGATAGATTCCAGTCTAGCGGTCCCCAGGCGAAATGGCCGCCTTTCTGTAGCTGCAGAAAATGAGAAAATAGCGTAATTTTCCGCCAATTAAAACATAAAAAAGAAAAATGTGCGCGAGGTGTGAGGACGGCAGGCCCCATAAATACTTTGAAAACGAAATATTAGTTGAATTGGTGCTACGTCATGCTGCAGCAGCACGCTAGGCCTTGAATGACTATTCAAGACACTCCAATGTCGCATCAATGCAGGAGTGTTTGGGTTGGCAAACATGCGAACAGCGACAATCACATTCCCGTCTTTGCATGTTCTGCCATATTGTTCATGGCCTAGTCGCTGTCCCCATGCCCAATTACATCCACAAAATCCCGCAGAACATCTAGGTACAGCCACTCCTACAGTTTCAGACAGATGCCCAGTCCTTAGGAATACCAGGTGCCGACAACCTTTGCACACTGATTTGCACACCTTTTTGCCATTGCATTAAATTGAATATGAGGAGAAAAAGTGCATCTGATGCGGTACTCAAACTGCATGAATGTCACTATATATTATTGCTGTGTTCTTCTCAGCCTAATAAGCTGTATCGGCCCCACTACAGCTTCATTAATCCGAGTCTTCTCTGATGTAATACGCTCTTTGATATTTTGATTTTTCGCTATTTACATCAGAGAGCGTTGCTCTTTGAAAACAGCGGAAAGTTCGGTAATGTTACAAGTAGTGAAGCTTTGTTTTTGTGTATCATATCGAATCACTTGGTAAAACACTGTAGGGTATAGATCAATAAATCATTTTTTGTCATACCTGACCAAAAATTTCATTTCAAATGGGCCTGCTGGATGAGTATAACCTTTGGTTTTGAATGGAAGGTCAAGGTAAACAAAGGCTGCTCAGGTGAGGGTTGTTGCAAAACATTGCCTATAAACCTTTAAGAAATACTTTTTGGTCGTAAATTTTTCAACATGTATGACAATAAATGGTTCATTGATCGATATCATCAGGGGTATTAATGATAGCGTTTAAGATCGGACGGTGAACGATGTGCAACAATTTGTTGAGAACTTCTTGATTTTTTCAAAGAGCAACACTCTCTGATGTAAATAGCGAAACATCAAAATATCAAAGAGCGTATTTACATCAGAGAAGACTCAGATTACAGCTTCATGTAATCACTTTGATGCCCCTACAGCTTCAAAATACCCATACAGCTTAATTTCTCCAAAATGGTTACCAAATAGAGACATTTCGAGGTATTGCGTGCCGAAATCTGATAAAAATGCATTCTTTTACATCAAAATGTGACAATTCTGTATAAAAACTATGATGGGAAAAGAAGAAATTTCTCAAATTGAGCAATTTCTTCTTTTCCCATTATGGTTTTATTCACAATTATTTGCATGAACACAATGCATTTAAAGGTTTACCATTACAATGTACTTATAATTTGCCACTACGGCTTCAAATTATTCTGGGGAGAAAATCTGTTGCTTGCTTTTCATTGTCTTGGTGGTCAATTACAATTTCTCCAGTAGATAGTTATCGCAGGGAGTTTCAAACTGTTTGGATTACATGAAATCATTATGTTCATTATCTTTGTATCTTGGTATACTGCTGCACACCTAACTGGTAACTTTGAGCATTATCTTTTGATTACAGGCCTCAAACTTGATGTAATCATCAATTACATTTTTGATTACTTTCAATTACTTGCAGAAAAATTATGAGCCAAATAAAAATGATGGTTTTAAGGTAACACAGAAATGTTAGGTAGTAGCTGACATGAGTTTCAGAAATGTTGGTGTTTGTCAATAGCACTGAATTTTGTGCTGAAAATAGACTAGGTTTACCTTATGTTTTGATAAACCGTCGGTGTTGTTATATAATCTTGTAAGTACGGCTTGAATAAAGCCGTAGATATCTATGAGATTTTATAACAACACCTGGTCCTACAAATAATATTGTTTGTCTGTAATAAATTTTTCATGTCACGGTTAACTGGATAAAATTGTTCCCTATTGAAATACAGATGTTATAAAGTCAGGAGTAAAATTGAATCTCTTCATATTTGCAATTAGTCTGTAAAACAATTATTAAGTCCAAATTTTGTACTGCTCATGGTAAGTAAATAATGTAGATCTATGTGTCACAGATCCCTTCCCAAACAAGCGCAGCTTTTGACATCCCTGACAGGAATGGTTTTAGGAAACAATACATTGAGAGAAAATAAGAAATTGGCAAATTGCGTACACAATGGGTAAATTCTTGCAGGGGCTCAGTTGCTCATAGCCCTTAGATTGTGGGCCACTGATTGTTTAGAGAAAATGACCATACCCTTAATATTAATAAGTATTGAATTTTGCTATTCTGGGCCCCTAAATTAAAATCGTCTGTCTTTTCCCCTGATACATACAATTGTGTCATTTAGGAGAGGGTTTAAAAGGCTACTGTTGTTTTGGAATTCTAAAACAGGTATTTCACACCTTTTTACATAAAGTACAGTAATAATTGTCCTATTGTGAAATCTAAACAAAAGGAGATTATTGCCCCAGGCTAATATTGGTACTATACAATAGGAGTCAATTTTATCAAAAAACAGTGACATAATTTTGGACAAACCATAGTATTTCTTCTGTGTAAATCTAAAACGTGGCAACTGCAACCTGATTGAAGCTGTAGTTAAGAGATTTTTTAACAGCACTGACGGTATATAAAAACCTTGAGTTAAACCCAGTATATTGTTAGCATAAATTCATTGCCAATTGAGAACTTACAGAGATTTGCAATGTTAGTATGGATAATTAGGTATTATTCTGGATGTAAATGTTCTTGGATAATTGTGACAAGCTATGTCCTTCCAGTGTTCTCCACAGGATAAATTGAATGAAGCTGTAGTGGCAAATCAGTAAACATTGAAATGCATAGTGTTTATTTGAATAATTGTGATAAAAATGGAAAAAGAAGAAATTGCTCATTTTCCATAATATTTTTATAACCAATTATTACATCTGGCCCCGGTTTCTCGAAAAAACTTAAATACGTTCTCATGTTCAAATCTGAGCACTGTACTCAAATCGCACAAAATCCACGTGAACTTCAAAAGATTACCCTTTAACATTGGAGAGTATCCCTTTGAAGTTGAGCATGTTCTCATGAGAATATACTTAAGTTTTTTCGAGAAACCTGAGCCTGGAATTGAAAAGTGCATTATCTATCAGTTTTTGACATGAAATGCCTCAAAATCCTCCTATTTGGTGATGATTTTGGAAAAAATTAAACTGGGGGCAATTTTGAAGCTGTAGGGGCATTACCCTCATTTCCATGAAGTTGTAGATATAGCTTATCGGACTGGGGAGAACACTGATGTCCTTCATAGATATTAGGCTTTTTAGCTCACATGAGCAACATGCCAAACTTGGCAGGAATGATCCTTTAGTGACTCTTTTCAAAATTTGTTTACAAATATTTAGGTTCGTCAAAAAATAATGGTGTGGCAGGGCGGGGCTTATCAGACTTTCAGAAACCATAAGAAAATTCTTTAGAAATCAACTGTTGGACTAATTTGAACCAAACCTGGCAGGAATTTTTCTTAAGTGACTCTAAGATACTTTATGATTAGGCTCATTAGCATCCAGCACAACACACATAATCGATTTTCAGACAAAAACTGCTGTGTAAGAAATGGTTACCAATTTGCCATTTCTATTTCATTAATTTTTTTTCAGCCAATTTTTGCAATTTCTTTTTTTCTTTTAAACGACGACAATTTCAAGTGAATAGAATTTTACATTTTATGACCTTTTTGTGTGGAAAACATTGTGGGAAATGAAGAAATTGCTTGTCACAAGCAATTTCTTCATTAACCATAATGTTTTCAAAAGCCTAAATCTTGTGGGGAGTCAAAAGACGTCACTGTTTGGGAATGGGTTAACCCTTTCCCAAACAAGACCTGGTTTGACGTCTCTGTAAGAAAAGGTTTGGGAAAACATTGAGACAAAAGAAGAAAATGCTGATAATCAGCATTTTAGCCTTTGGCCTCAATATTCTCTGTGCTTTCTTGTTCACAAATCCTATCTTTGTAAACTCTAGTTTTGTCGTCTATAACAAAAAACGAAATGGACTGTTTTGTCGTCTATAACAAAAAACGAAATGGACTGCACTTATTTTTTGCCGTTTGAGAAAGGGTTAAGCAATTTCTATTTTTTCTTTTGAACAGGATAATTAACCATGGTTGCAACAAAGCATTGCTGTTACGGACTATGTAAGAGTGACTCCCGGCTATTGGACAAGGATAGTGGTATCTTCTTCATCGGATTCGGGAACGGTTTTCCAAAGCCACATAAAGACCCGGAGAAATGCAATAGATGGGTCCAGAACTGCGGTCGGAAGTATTTTACAATCGACAATGTGACGAAAAATACGTACATATGTTCGTTGCACTTTGTTGGTGGAATGGGTCCAACTGAAGAGCATCCTGATCCAATAAAATGTGAGATCCAGGTAATTTATTTCATGCTGTCTCAATGATTACTGGTAACCCTTTCCTAAACGACAAAAAATAGGGTGCAAGGGCGGATTTTTCAGGGGGGCAGGGGGGGGGGGGGGGGGGGGGGGGGGGGG